>JAKSZP010006925.1:0-95174 GCA_022478985.1 Massospora cicadina
AGCAATCCTCAGATTTTCTCAATGACTGCCATCCTTCTTTCAAACTAACAGGATGGGGGAGGCCCAAGGGCTTCGCAAAGGCACCAATATTTCAGCTTCAAGTAGTTGTTTGAGTTCTACTGCCACCTAGGCATCTTCAACCTTACTCTTTCAGTAAGATTAAGACTGAAAGGAAGGAGCGTCCCCAGTCTCCACTTGATGTAAAACACAAGCATTTTCAAAAATTGTAGATTGAGGTTGATAATAAAGGTATGAGTTCCCCTCCAGTAATTCCCAACTCTGGCATTGTTTTTCACTACTGAGCTCCTTCCAAATACAAGTGGTGATTAGAGCCACTGATGGGGGTGCTTTTGCACCAAAATCCCTTAGATTTATGAAGCTTTGGATGTCATTCACAGCCTCACACTAGTAGTAAGCGTACATAAGCAGCTAGAGTATTAGCTCCTACTATTCTGGGTCGGACAGTGATTATCTAACAACGCCAATATAGATCCAGCATAGACAGGATCTAAAAATTCCCCGAAAGATTAAGGCCTCCTTAACCAACGTTATCTTGACCTCAGATCTCCACCAGGTATTCAGAGGGTGTTGGGATTTTGCCCACATTTCCAACTTCCTACTTTAGATAATCTTCTTGTTTGCTAGAGCATAATTACCGCTAGTGGACTATTAAGATATCAGATGATTTTAATATTAGTTTGATAATGCCAGTGGATTTAAGGGTAATTCTCAAGGTTCAGATACGCTAGGGGTCAATCCATGAGAATGCCTAAGAACTCATTGTGCAGAGTTGCTGAAGAAATTTAGACATCTGATAGTTAATCAATGATTAGATATTAGATGCGCCAATTGGGATCAGTTAGGTTTTATCACTAACTGATTTGGGGATTTATTAAGGAGTTTTGAGCAAGTGATGTCGCCTGAAACTCACGAATTGACTAGTTGGTTCAAGACCTGCTATAATGAGAAAGTGTCCCATTACCTAAGCAGGTCAGTAACCAAATGTGGTTGGTTCAATGTGGTGTGCAGAAATTTTAGGGATACGATTCTTGCTCTTTCAGTTTTAGAATTCTGAGATGTCTGACGGACAAATCCTTATTTTTAGGAGAAGCCCATTGCTGGAAGAACCTTGAAGAAAATTTAACGTCAACTGCTGCGGTTTCATTACTGAGGCGCCAAATGAGGAGTTGGGTGCCAAATTCCCTAATAATTCTCAAGTTTTTATAATTATAAAGAAGATCCACATTAAAATAAGTTCTAAAAATCTTCATTTGTTTATTGTTTTAAAAAATAAATTGTTGACTCTATTATGTGGTAAAGAGTAAGGATTGAATATTTTTAGAAGAGAAGCAGACCTTTGAAGCAGATCTCCGCTGACTCAGCGTAATGGTAACCAAGGTCAAGAACCTTTAAATCTAGAGTTAGATTAAGTTCCGCTGGAAGAGGAAAAAAGTTCCTATTCGTTGTTATCGTCAGCATCAGGTGCATTTAAAGTTTAGAGTTGGACCACCTATCAACCTGGTTTATCTATATTCAGCTACAGATAATAGTCTCTATATTTAATATCATATATCCTCTTTAATATCAATCAACGTGAATAGTGCACATAATAACCAAACCTGTGCAGTTAATCTCTGTGGACTAGTATCAACGTACTCAGATTTAACAATTGGTGCTCAATAAAGGGGGGAGCTGAGTAAAATAAGCCAATTCTAGTGAAACCATTTCCATAATGTCATACTCTAACGAACTAAAAACTATGGATGGAATTGGTAACTGTCAATAAGAACGCTTTATTCGTCAGATCATAGATAATTCGCTGCTCTAAAGGAGAGAGTTACTAAGAATGAAAAAGGAGTAGAAGAGGTTTTGAATTTGGCAATGATCTACTTGGCATAATGTCCCTAAAGAATAAATAAGGAGAACTGATTAAAAAAGTTTTTAATTCTGAAAATGGAACTCAAAGCAGATTACGTACAATTATTCTCACTCATCTCAGATATGAAAACTTGTAATAAACAAGTCAAAGAATTGAAAACCCATAAATGTTAATTTGAACCATATATGTGGCAAATGGCGCCAATGAAGGTACTTTGAGAAACATAGTTGGGAATCAGCAATTCTGAAAAACTTGCTGACTGCATTTGCAACATTTTTAAAGATGACTCCTTAAATTACTCCTTTCATCAATCTAGAGCTGGGCCGCAAGTAGCAGTTAGAGAAAATTTGGAAGAATTTATATCCACACCCAAACTACCCAACTTCAATAAGATAACGCCCCTGCATTCATCCGCCTCTTCAAAAGACTAGGTTTGGGTGTGGCAACAGGCAGAAAGTATTTTTTTAGTACTAGATGGTCAGGCAGAAAGTATTGACCGCCATTAACTGCTTGATTAATGACTTCCAGAACTTGGTATTGCCTCATCTTGAAGGGGACAACTGGTCCTATTCTGAGGCCAAAGATTCAATCATAAAAGAGTTAAGAAGTCCCTCGCATATGTCAAAATGCAAACAAGAATTTATGGGAATCCAGTTCCTAAAGAATGAAAACTTATCGAATTATGGTGCATAATTCTATCAAGTAACGCAGATTTTGTTCAGAGTGAAAGAGCTGAAAGATTTTGACGCATGGATAGCATTACAAGCGGCCCTTAAGCCTTACCACAATTTGTACCAAATGTTGTCTTCTGCGCTGGTCACTGAAATATCTACCTCTCAAATGATGGATAATTTGAAGATGTTAGTCATCACATTCAAGGGCCCTAACTGAGGCTAAAAGCCTAGTCCGGTCAGAATATTGAACAACAAATTTGCCAAAATTGTTGAGTCTCTTCTAACTGAGTAGTGCCAGTAAATAAACCTGGTGATTAAAATGAAAGCAAAATGGTAATATGCGCTGTCACCAATGTGGGGGGGAGGCCACTTCGCTGCCCAGTGCTTCAGCAAGAAGACCAAGGAGAAGACTAATGTGGTACAGGCTAAGGAAGCTAATCCTGTACAAGAGTTAGGAAAAGGGCCCACCTCCTAGACATGGAACATTCTAAAGATGCGTTTAAACCAGTTCCTACTGACATAATGAACGAAAAAACTGACATCAGCAATCTTTTTGTAGATGACGACGCGCCAGACCAACTTTATCAAGTGTAAACCTAGATGTCAACGCCATAATCAGAGTCAGAGCGAAGGGGATCAACCATATAATAATAAAAGAGGTAGTTACCCCTATGAATGACAACTAACGGACAAGATCAAATCTGCTGAAAAGCTGAACAAATTGCTCAATACCAAATTAGATGAAGCAAACCTGCCAATTCCCTTATACGCAATCAATTAATCTTTTTCTAATTTATCAGTGCAGATTATTCACACCCTCAATTTGGCGAATCATGCCGCCATACACTCTGTAAAAAATATTATTCAATACTCTGATTGTATGTCTACAGAAATAATGGTTAATCAAGTACAGGTGCAGGCAGTAATTAATAGCAGGTCGCCAATCAATATTGCCTTGACCTAATTAGTAAAGAAGAGAAAAATCGCACCTTCTTGGAGAGCAAAAAGGATTAAGGGACTTCTAGGCCCAACACTACCATTTCCTGTGGAGCGTATAAAGCACGGCCACTAATACTTAGATTTCTGGTAGTATACATTTCAGCTATTGTTTTAGCCAAAAAAAGTATGATATCTTAATTGGTACTGAGTTCTTAAGAAAATAAGGAGTTAAATGCAATATTGAGGACAATACACTGACCATATTGGGTCAAACGCTGCCTCTGATTTATCAATGAAGTGGGTTCCTCTGTTTACCAAAAGGAACAACTTTTTTGTTTGATATATAATGATGGCACTATCCTGATCAGTTAACAATTAGTTGAACAAAAGCGGAGAGAAATGCTGACATATAATATGAAAGATCTGGGGAACCCATTATTAACGTAGATGACAAATACCATACTACCAGGATCTCAAATTATATATTGATATGGGACTAACTTTTGAAATACAGAGCAACTTTAAAGAGGTTAGAAGTCCATGGAAAATCCAGAGTTGAGCCATGAGAGGCGCCTGAAATAATTATGCTATGTCATGGAGAAATCAGAGCTCTTCTGTAAAACTGAGTAAAAACTGATAAAGATTGAAAATAGACAAAATACTGCGTTTACCCATCTTTTCCTGATGGCGTACCCAAGGAAATTCCACAATTTTGAGCCCTGGCCAAAATGAGATTGCCATCAGGGTTTGCCAAGAATATTAATTGCTAGTCAACTGAGAGAAAATCTCTGATCTGACAGAAAGACAGCAGGAGGAGGTGCTCAAATTTTTTATAATTGTATTGGTAAATTTTCGCTCAGGCTAATCACAACTTAGAATGTGTGAAAAACGTAAAACAAAAAGTTGACACTGAGGAAAATTTACCAATACAGTAGACCAATTTGCTGGTCAAAGATTGCAGAGGCGGTAATGGAAGAAGAAATAAGCAAATTAGTGGATCATGGGCTCCTAGTTCCGTCGTCAAGCCCATGGGCAAGTCCATTCCTGATTGTGAAGAAGAAAGATGGCTCAAATCAAGTAGAAATTGATTATCAGAGACTAAACAAGATAAACAAGAAGGATTTGTATCCACTACCCAGGATTGATGACACGTTAGACCGTCTGGGGGAAGCAAAATATTTCTCCGTGATGGACTTAAACTTAGGGTATTAGAAAATTGATTTGCCAGAGGAAGATCAAGAGAAGTGCGTGATAATAACGGCACAGGGGTTGTACCAACCAACCCAAATTCCCAAAGTCTATATGACATTCCAGCGACGTTATAAAGAACAGCGGATGCTATACTGAATGACCTGATGTTTTCCTACATCCTGGTGTATTTAGAGAAAATAAATGTGTTTGGAAGGACTTTCACTAATCACTTGCAACACTTGGAAAAAGTTTTTAAGAGACACTCCATGGACAATCTGAATATCAAGCTGGACAAGTGCCATTTACTAAAATAGAGCTGTAATATTTGGGGTTTGTCATTAGCTCCAGCGGATTTCAGTTGAAAATCAGAAAATTGAAGCCATAGAGCAGATGGCTATCCTGAAGAGTGTTTATGATTTACAAGTATTACTTGGAATGGTTAGGTATTATTGACAATTCATATGGATTTTGTGAAGATTGCTGGGCCACTTTTTCATTTACTTAAAGGACCAAAAAAAGGATTTGTAAGGAATGAAAAGGCTCAGGAGCCATTTATAGAGCTACGCCAGTACCTAATAGATTCTCCAGTTTTAAATATACAAGTCTTAATTGAGAATTTATAATACAAACCCATGCTTCATTGATGATGATCAGCACCATCCTGAGTCAAGTAGATGAACTTGGGGAAAAGCATCTTGTAGCTTATGTGAGCTGGACCCTATCAGCATCAGAACAGAACAATACTGATTATGAGGCTTGAATGCCTCACAAATATATATTTCTTTAAGCTTTTTGGGTTTACATCCACGGTATGCAATTCAAAATGGGGAATGATCACTCCTCTCTGCACTGGCCAAATGATCTCAATGATCCAGCAGGACATCTGGCCCAATGGGAGCTGAAATCTTCAAGCGTATGACTTTATATAGTCCATTGAGCAGGAGCCTCCATTATAACATGGACGGCCTATAAAGATTACCTAGAGGCCAAGTGGAAGACCATCAGGCTGACAAACTATTTCAGCGGATGGTCGATGGAGTGATCATGAACAAGCCCCAGAATTTAAGGTGCGCTTTGAAAAGCAATTTAAAATACCAAGACCCAAAAGGAATAAGTCAATAAAACCGATTGATGCAAAAAGATTACTATTTCAAAAACTGTCAGAACGAGTGGTAATAATTCAATCTGCGCACAAGGTTGCTAGGCATGGAGGCATGAAAAAATAGACCATATATGCAGTATTACTACTGGGAATCTACCAACTATAATGTGATAATTATCTGAATTACTGTATGGAGTGCCAACTACACAAACCACATAAAAATACCACAGATAACGACTGGTCTGCCCCAGATTTTTTGGCACACAGTGACCATTAATGTAATGGGACAAATGATTATAAGTACTGGGGGAATCAAATATATCATAGTTGTGATCAATCATCTGCAATTTGGGTCAAAACAAAGCGTAATTAAATGTGACGCTACAAGACCACACACTTTATCCTGGACTAGAGTTTATTGGCATGGATGCCCAAAAGTCTTGTTGACTGATAGCAGAACAGATTTCCCTTCTCATGTGATCCCAAGGCTGAATGAGATAATGGGAATAAAAGGAGTCAAATCAGTTCCATACTGACTAGAAACAAATGGACTGGTAGAAAGAGTGGACGAAATGCTAGCCTTGACACTGAGGAAAATGGGTTTCTGGAAACACTTCCGCATGGGGAACCTACCTCAGTTTGGTAACTATTACTACAACATCAGTCACCATATGGTGACGCGAATAACGCTGTTCAAATTGTTGTATGGGCGAAGGGCTGCATTAACACCAATTTTATATTCAGTGTCAAACCAACATTAAAGATAAGTGCCAATCAGTACTTACTATAATTACCAAATATCCTGATCAAAAAGCAATTTCAAGCATTCATTATGACCTTAAAGCGAAAAATTTAGGCAAGATAATTGATGACAAGAGCTGACCAGCGCTATGCAAATACAAAGTGGGCGATAGGGTAGCCTATTGCAAGATACATGGTTTCAGGAGGAAAAACAAGCTGGATATACTGTGACCAGGTCTGTTCAAAATTATGCTAAGTTTGTGATAGACAACTATACCATCAAGAACCTTGAGGATGGGTGAATATTAAACTGTGTCCATGCAAAATACTTGAAGCAATTGGATCCAAGAAGAAAATAGTGAAAATAATAAAAAAGCTACTTATAACCGCTGAACCATTAAAATGGTTATGTCATGATATTTTTGGGTAAGGCCTAAAAAAGGACGGCTGAACCAAATAAGATGGTTAAGTTTTAAAAATAAGACCTCTGAACCATATAAATTGGTAAGTAAAAGTATGCCTAGGAACCAGTTTGGGAAAATAATGAAAAGATGGAACGCTAAACTGAGTATAGGTCAAGTCCCATAAAAGAATAAGAAAAAAGCAATAAAAAATGATATGAGAAAAAAATTATAAAAATATAACAAAAATACATATTTAATAATTCTTACTTTGCCACAAGAAAAAGCATCAGTCATAGTCCCACCTGCCAAGGATAAGGAGGGGGATCAAGGACGCCTTGTTGGATTTTAGGCTTTTGAATGTGCTAGCTGGTGTATTTTTTACCTAAATTCCAACGATATTTCCCGCAGGAGATATAGTACTCTCTACTGACAGAATAATCGTTTGGGGGATTTTTTTAGACTAATTATACCAAACTAGAAAACTTTTAACTATAAAAATAGGATTTTTTATGGTAATTTGATTAGTTGCAGTGACGGGGTAAAAGAAGAACCCTATTACAATCTCGCTGCTTTTTTTAATTAACTTGAGGCCCAAAGATAGATAGTCATTAACTCATTAATAGCTTTGAGCCAAATTAGGAAATATGGGGGTTTGACCTATTGGAGCTTTCAAGTCACCAGCTTTTATGGAACATCTGATGAATGATTGATGGTATGTAAGACGAACCCGTGGGGTAAAGATTTAATATATTTTAGCCAATTGGTGGATGGGACCTCTGAAAATCTTGTCTGATTCCACCGCATGGCATTACAATATAACTACTTAAACTCGTGATATTTGGCCGAGTTTTATTAATGAAAAAGTATTTCCCCAATTTGATGGGTTCCACCAATAATTGTTCAAGGTCTTTTGGCGATTTTATAATTTTTAACAACCAAAACGCTATAATCACAATAATGAACTTGTAATTGTCTTACATTACCCTAAGAGTTCTAGGGGGAGAATATGGGTGCAAGAACTGGCCATGGACTTGGTTTACACAAACTCTGGTAGCAAGGGACTTAATGGAATACTTATCCCCTCACTTATAAGAGACTACAAAAAAGCTTTCTCAAATATACCCAAGCTTCTCACTTATGGGAATGGTATAATTAGGGTATCTCAACACAAACTCAAACACTTGAAAGAAAGGGATGGGCTTCCTATACTCATTTGCAGCTACCCCTTTTTTGGTGACTATATTAGCTAGGTTAGTCATGACATTGGACTGCAGCTGGATAATACGTTGTGACAATATTTTCAGGGCTTTTTCAGGATCATCTGTCCTACCAGAGAAGATGGCCTTTGCTAGCAGGGCTTGTACTCATGATTCCTAACCATATAATACTCGGTATGGAGATTTTTAAGGACTCAATGGTAGCTGATATGGTAGGCCATGAGGGCACTAGTTAATAATTGATCACAGTGTAGGAGATCTGAGCTAGCCTTCTTCCATAATATGGAAACCAGAGTTCCATTTTCTCTTTCCACAGTACCATTCATGAAAGGGTTGTAAGGGACTGATAAAAATTGGTGCATCACCATAGGAGTAGCTAAAAGCTTTACCACCCGTGAGGTGAAATTACCCCATTTGTCACAAAGCAAAACCTGGGGACAACTGTGACGGATGAGAATATGTTGATGAAGGAAGTTGGCAGTAGCTTTGGCGGTCTGGGCAGGAAGAGCAACTGATTCAACCCATTTGGTGAAGTGATCAATACCAACCAGGAAATATCATATCTGTTGGTAGTCTGAGGTAGCGGAGCAACCACATCCAAACTTACTTTTATGAAACGGTTGTTGAGGAGTGGTGGGTTTTTATTGATACTTGGATTTGTAGCTAGGTTGCTTTTTACAGATTAGGCAGGCGTCCTGCACTTCGATGATAGACTATATGATTCCCTCCCAGTAGTACCTATCTATCACCCACTCAAGTTTTTCGCACTCCACTGTGCCCCAGAATAGAATGGACCTCCAAGTTTAAAGGACTCGCTTGGAAGGTCGGAAATAAGGCAACCAATTCACCCCTAATTTCTTATATGTTTTCCTTTTTACACCTTGATGTTATGGGAGTGTCAGGTTAACGTTTTCTTGGAGGGTTCATCCTCATTTACAGGCGCCAATGTCATAAGGAGGTCATGAAGCCTCTCATCTTCACTATTATTCAGTTGAAGGATAGGCAGCTGAGTCAAAACATCAACTTTCATATGGTGGGTTCCAACTAGGTGCTCAATATTCATATTGTGGGGTTGGAGCTTTAAAGCCCAGTGATCCAACCACCCAAAGGGATCCTTCATATTTTTAACCACTTCAGGGAGGCATGGTCAATGACCACAGTGAAGTAAGTTCATTATTATAAAAGGGCGGTAATATTTTACAACCAGCAGGACTGCAAGGCACTCTTTTTTGGTGACGCTGTAATGCGTTCAGTCTTAAATAACTTTTTGCTGAAATAGGAGACGGAATGATTCAAACCATCATCATCCAATTGAGCCAGGATAGCTCCAACAGCATAGTCAGAAGCATTGGTAATCAGAATTAAAGGTTTACTGTAATCAGGCTGGCGTAGGATAAGGTGCCTTTGCAACAACTTCTTTAGCATCTCAAAGTCGGCCTTTTGTTCCGCTCCCCAATGAAAAGGGACGTTCTTAGCCAATAGCAGTATAAGAGGCACACTAAGATGGGCGAACTTGGTAAAAAAATGGTGGTAAAACCCATAATACCCAAGAATAACTGGATATCGTGTAGGGTTTTGAGATTAGGCATTTTGGATATAGCTTCAACTTTGTCTTGGAGGGGTTGAATCTCATCCTGGGAGATGACGTGTCAAAGGAAATATAACTTTTTCTGAAAAAAGTGCACTTGGAGGGTTTTAATTTGATATTGGACTAATGCAAGTCCTGAAAGACTTCTTTTAGGTGACTAAGGTGGTCATTAAAGGTCTTAGAAAAAAAAGCAATGTCATCAAGATAGATGATGACGCAACTCAACTTGAGGTCCTGCAAGAAGATGATCCATGGCTTGCTGAAAATTTACAGGCGCATTGCACAACTCCAGAGGTAGTCAAGCGGGCTGAAACCAGGCCTTCACTGAAAATCAGAGCACATTTTTCTTGTTATTGGGGAGAGAGTTTCATCTGCTAATAGCCGCAGGCCAGTCCATTGCCAAAAAGAACTTAGATCAAGAGAGCTGTGCTATGGCGTTGTCAATGTGAGAGATAGGATAATTATCCTTCTTTGTGTTGTTTAGCTAGCGGTAGTCCATCACAACCCAATGACCACCATTTTTCTCTTTTATAAGGTGGAGAGGTGACTAACAGAGGTTTTGCGAATGTACCAGTAGGCCAGCGTCTAATAGCTGCTTATGCTCCATTATCATCTTTTGCTCCTCAACTTTTGACTTACGATAGGATTTAGATTGGATGGGACTAGCATCCCCAACATCAATGGTTGACTCCAACCCTTCATATGACCATAGTTGGTCTCAGATTTAGAGATTATGTCGCTCTAGACACCTATCCTGGCTGGATTTTTTCCAGTTCTGCAGAGGATAGTTCATTGGAGATATGAACGTCAGGCAATGTACATAACAATTTTTCTGCAGTTAGACCAGTATCTGACATAGACCCAATGCAGTTGACCTGGTTGATCTCCTTAATTGGGTTCAGCAAATATTTCTGAAACTCCTGGTGTTTCTTTACAACCACGTCATTATTGGTGAGATTCCCAGTAGAAAATTGATAGGTCTTTGGTAAGCTGGTTCTAGGATGCCAAGAAATACTCTAGGCTCTAAGGTACTGAATCCGTTGATGTTGGTTATGTGCAGCAGACAGTTTTGGCGGATTTTCAGGGTAATCTTGGTGTCAATCACCCTTTGTTCACTCGATTTATACACCTCTTTGCCTGCATAAAACTAGAATTCCTCTAGGGCGTCCACTGATTCAGGCAACTTTTTGTATTTTGCCCAGCCGTCGTTTAGAGTAAAGATAAAGTAGAGAAAGGATACTCAACAGTGAAAGCGTATTTCTTTTTATTTATCTCATCTTGGTCCAGAATAAGGGGAACCTCATACTTTATTAGGGAGAGATAGACCTGCTTCAGATTGATAATTTCTTCATACTTGAGTATAAATGGGTACCAATGAGCATGTCATAGCTATTGTTGGCTAAAGCCACCATGGGGCTGAGAGGAGGATTTCCCAAATTTGATGGGTAAAGATGAGTAGGTCCTAATAGCGCGAGTGTTGGTCAGACCAGCAGTGCAAAACTCTTTAGTAAAGTTGAGGTCAGGGGCCAGCTTGATTTTTCCATAAGCCTTGATGATAAAACGTTCACAGGGGATATGGTGTCAAGGATAGCAATAACTTGTACTTCGATGACAATAACCTCCACTTTGGTTAAGGTTCTTCCCAAGTAGGGAGGAAGAGCGTGGAACTCAGTCAGCCAAAGAGTAGTTTAAGTCGTTTGGCATTTTCAGGATATTTATCTGGGATAGACTGCAGTGTATGCACACTCTGAGTGGATCATATCATTGTGGCTATGAACCGATCAGCGTCACTGGCGGTATCAGTAACCCTAGGCCTCTCAGCACCTGATAAAGTTAAGTTTCGGCGGGGTATCCTATCCATATCCACTCTCTCAGGGTTCAAACTAGTGGGTACCTCCACTTCACCTGGGGCTCTTAAAACATTATGACCCACATCTTTACAAACTCCTTCAGATTCATCATCAGAGGGGTTCTAAATACATGTCAGTGAGTCCATAGGGTGTGAGATAAGTTCAGGGATTCCCTTGGGGCAAGATAGGTCCTGGGGTTGCTCCTCCACTGTATTAGCGTTTGGGGGAGGTGTTGTAACTTTAATTGCTTTGACTTGGGCCTTGAGAAGGCAGGTTTAGGTTGCCACATGGTCATAAGTTTTGGGCGTGGTACAGCTGGAGGAGATGCCAATGGGGATAGAGGTAGCACCTTAGCGGGACGCAACATTTCATATACTTTAGAAGGCTGCTCTGAAGAAGGAGGTGAGCAAGGTAAAGTGATAGCTGACTTCGCTGGATGACCTTTGGAAATGGAAGATGAAGAAGAGCGCTGCTCTGTCACTGCTAGTATCCTCTGCATATCCTCACATGGGGGAGGAGCACCTCATGGTATCAGCTTCTCAGGAGAAGATCATAAAAAGGGAAACAGCCATGGAAGAGGCTGGAGGGGTTATAGGGGATTCTTGAATCAGAGCTCCTTACATAATGTTGTGTCCACAGAAGTCAACCACTGCTATTAGAGCCACCATGATATCTCATATATTTTTAAAGGAACGCTTGAAGGAAGTGATATGCATAGCCAAAGAGGGATGAGGCGCCAATCCAGCCAAAACAGCATCAATATTATCATTGAGTGAAAGAATTTTTTCAAGCAGCAGAGGTGGGCTTCATTATAGAACCAATAAACAAAAGTAGCAAGTGATTCTCCCTGTTGTGGCTAGGGCACATAAAGGGCTGTCTTTGACTTTTTAGACTCTGCATAGACACAAATTCTTCGATAAGGGCTTCCTTTACCTCCACAAAAGTTGCTGAGGGTGACCATTCAGGGAACCAATATCTCCTGAACCATACGCTCAAGAAGGTAAGGATGTGTTGAATTTTTTGCTGGTCAGTTGCCCCTTCCATAACTAATTCATAAACAAAGAAAAATGAGGCGATACTGACCTCACCTGTGGTGAACTTGTCTCTGAGAGGGGGTTATTTTATAACGGGGCATGCCAAATAAGGGCTTTGAGATGAGTGCTACATGAGCCTTTTAAGGCGAGACAAAGCACTGGCTAGCTGTTGTTCCATAATTGCTAGCCTAGGGTCAATCTCAGAGGGGAGGTTGTGAGGGTAAATTTCTCCACCAACCTCCATTTTTAATATGATTTTGTGGTGTACAGGGCCCCCTGTAGTGAGCACCACTTGTTGGATTTAAGGCTTTTAGTTGTGCTCTCTGGTGCATTTTTTACCTAAATTCCAACAATATTTTCCGCAGGAGATTTAGTACTCTCTAATGACGGAATAATCGACTCAGTTGATTTTTAGTACTAATGCAACTAAACTAGAGAACTGAAAACTATAAAAATAGATATTTCATGGTAATTTTATAAGGTGCGGTGACTTAGTAAAAGAAGAACCCTATTTAATCTCGCTGCTTAGTATTAAAAAAAATTCAAGTCCCAAAGTAAGATAGTCATTAATTTATTCATAGTAAGAGCCAAAATTAGGAAATATGGGGGTTTGACCTATTGGAGCTTTCAAGTCACCAGCTTTTATGGAACATCTGATGGATGATTGATGGTATGTAAGATGAACCCTCGGGGTAAAGATTTAATATATTTTAGCCAATGGGAGTATGAGACCTCTGAATGACTTATCTAATTCCACCGCATGGTCAGTACAATCTGACTACTTAAACTCAAGCTCTTTGGCCGAGTTTCATTAATGAAAGAATTTCCTCAATTTGAGGGGTTCCACCAAAATTTGACCAGGGTTTTTTGGCCACTTTTATCATTATATTATCTGAAACACTCTTCTCACAATATTGGACTTGTAATTGTCCGACACATCTGAACCAATATCCTTTAGATGATGAAGTGTCATATAACCCTTGCTGGGGGAAAACTGGCCTTCTGGGACTAGCATCAGCATAAAAACTGACTAGGTTGGTACTTCAGTGGGTCGTGAGAACTGCGCTCTGCAGAGGCAGTAGGAAGGAATAAAAAAAGAGGAACTGCAAGACAAAGGTTGTCATGAGCAGCATTGAGTGTGAAAGACTGTTCACCAGTGGAAAATTATTAGTATTTGACATGGCCCAAGGCAGCATTCTCTAGCCTGATCTTACTTTTAGAAGAAAATCTAGGTAAGAGTGGGGATGTTTTGGGATTTTTCCAACATATATAGCTTCTTAGGGTAGAGAATTTGCTGGTTTGTTAAGGGAAAGTTCTACAAGCACAAGATTTTATATCGAAATGATTTTGATAATGGTTTAAAAAGACAAGTGGATTTTGATGTAATTCGCCAGGTTTGAATTTGCTAGGTTTGATCCACGCAAATGCCTATGATCTCATTAGGCAGAGTTGCTGACAAAATTGATTCATCTGATAGTTAATCATTGATTAACTATCAGATGTGCCGATTGGGTCAGTTGGGTTCCATCACTGACTGATTAGGGACTTATCTTTGTGTTGTGAGGCGAGTGATGCCACCTGCAACTAATGAATTGACCAGTTAGTTCATGCCCTTTAATAATGGGTAAAGTGCCCTATCACATAAGCAGGTCGCTAGCCAAATGTGGTTGGTTTGGCTGTGATTGTTCAGAAACTTTTTGGACACCTATCTTGCTCTTTCAGTTTTAGATTTATGGGATGTCCAATAGAAAAACCTTAGATTGATGGAGAAGCCCATTGCTGAAAAATATTGGAGAAAATATAATGGCAACGACTGCCATTTCATTACTGAGGCGCCAACAAAGAATTTGGGGGCCAATTTCCCCTATAAATTCTTAAGTTTGTAAAATAATAAAGAAGATCCAAATTAGACTTAATTTCATTTCATCTTCAGTTCTTATTGATTTTAGTAAGTTTTTTTGAAACTTTTCTTTCTCGTTGCAAACACTTTTGCAACCCATTCAATTCAAGACTAAATCTAGTTTGATAATCTCATAGAGGGGATTAGTCTGCGCCCATGTCTGGGAGCTGTTGGGCAAGCAAGGCAAGAGGAGCAGGCGGAAGGCCCGCGGCCTCTAACGTTTGAAAACGCCCCGGAGAATCCAGCGGGATAGAAAAAAATTTAAAAAAACTGGCGGTCACAATTTCCCCAGAGATACTCGTGTGGCAAGCATGATGCAACCAGTACATCAACACGCCACATTACCAGCCACTTTCGTCGGTGGAATTTGGAGTCCGTGTGTATCTGGACATCCAAAAAACGGCCCTATGGGAAAATTTTGTGAAGATGTACACAAAATTTCCCAACCGCGGTGTATGTTGCACCTCACTCCATGTCACGCGGTTGGCTGGACCTAGGTTTCGAAAGCAAAATAGCAGCAGACAGAGCTGCAGTGGTGCGCATAGTGGTTGACCTCCCCAAAGGGCAACAGGTCGTTGAAACTAAACGCACCAGATGGACAAAATCAAACCAATTTTTCCTCACGTTTGACTTTTTGCCTACTACGGTAAAACGTGACATTTTGGAGCAACACCTGAAAGATGGTCTCGCCATATATGGCAAAATACAATCTTTTGAAATGCAACGTTTCATGCTGATGCCACACCTGTGCACTGGCAAAGCCATTGCAGTTCTGACCCCAACTGAGGAGATCGCGAAGGACCTAACCCAGATCCCGCACTCCACCTTTATTGACATCACAGGGCACACCACCCAAACATTCTGGGTAACCGTGCACAGCGTGCCCCCCATTTGCACCCACTGTGATGCATTTGGCCATAAGGCGCATGCATGCCCCATCAAAGAGGGCGTCACATTCCAAGAGCACCCCTTGGTGGCCATGGCCAGCAGAGAGGCGCACTATGAACCAACCGCAAGCACCAAGGAGGCTTTCCCATGGGGAGCACAAGGCTGCTACCTATTGGTAAAGCCCATCTCCCCGCAGGAGCGGAAGAAGGCCAAGCAGGCCCATAGGACCGCGGCCAAGGAAGCGGCCAAGGCCACCACCACCATCCCACACTCACAACGCCAGGAGGACATGGAGACCTTCGTGGCGGAAGCAACTTGGGAATCCATCACCCAATCAGATTGGGAGGCCCATGCTGAATGGGCCACTCAATCTGAGGATCCGATGGGAGATTCATTCTCACCCAATCGCTGCACCCAAGCCCTGGTCAAAACCGACTCGGGACCTATCCCAACCAAAAAAATTTTTTTTGCCCCACTCGACGGTGCACCGAACTTATCCGCACCGCAAAAAATTTGTCTGACGTCAGGAAAACAAAAAGCAAAGGCCAAAGCCAATGCAACTCTTTCCGTAAAAATTAACAAAAACCCTGATAGCGTTGCTGCTAATACCCACACTGCTGTGAAAGCCCGTGGGGACCTGGAAGAGGCTGGTGGGCCCACCCCCTCACACCCAAGGTGCGATGGGGGAAACCTTCACTCTAGGGACGCTGAATATCGCCAGACTCAAGGCCTCCCCGTCCCAGGCTAGGAAACTGAGTTTTTTACAAAACAAAATACCCATGGATATCCTGGCCATCCAAGAGTCCCACTGTCCACAAGGTTCTGAGGAAGCTTGGAGAACAATGCTCCTACCATCCCTATCCTTTTGGTCAGAGCACTGTGGGGTGCTAGTTCAGAGAAGCAATTTCTTCAGATTTTTATCATCAGAAACCTTCCTAAATGGCCGAGTGCTTGTTGTCACCTTCTCATGGGCCAATGTTGCACACACAATCATCAACATTTACGCCCCAAACGGTGCACATGAGCGTCAGGAATTTTTCTCATCGGTCAAATCCCTCCCACTACCCCCCAATTCTTTCCTAATTGGCGACATGAACTGTTGGCTAACCTCACCAACGGACCAGTGGCCGCCCTCACCCCATGCCCACAGGGTCATGTAGAACTACGCGTTCTAAAAGCCACCCTTGGGTTAATGGATGCGCTGCTGCAACATGCCCCACTGCTCAAAAACATGATGCGTCCCCACGTCCACAACGGCCAATTAAGGTCCATGACCCACATCAACCTTATTCTAGCGCTGGCGAAATTCCAACACCACATCTCCCACTTCAAAACAACAAAAATGGAATTCTTCAACCACCAACTGGTCTCGATAACATACCACTTACCCATCACAGTTGCAAAGGCCCCACATTGGTGCAAAATCCGCCCCCCAGAGCTCGCGTCACCAGGATTTTCCACGTGGGTGGAAGAGGCAACTTTGGCAAAATCATTTGTTGCACCGTTTTGGTCAGACCCCATTTCCACATGGGCAAATTTCAAAGAAGACACCATCCGCCACTATCGTCATCTCTCATCCAGATGCTTTCAAGCCACATCGGCAATTATATCATGCACGCTGGTGGAATTGGCCCACTTGGAGTCCAACATTCCAGCCTCAGGATATAGCCCTGCATGGGGCCAGAAGTGGGCGGAGGCAGCCGCCCACCTCAACGCACTTGAAAGGCAACACAAACATCGGGTTTGTGTCCAATACAGGGCCACACACATCACTAAAGGCGACAAGTGCACCGCATACTTCTTCAAAAAAAATTTTGCACCACGCCAGAGCGTGGCCTGCACACAGGTGTGAAGATCAGATAATTCAATTGTGGATACACCGGCTGAAGTGGCAATCGAAATGCAAAGATATTACTCTGAGTTATACCGAGCTGAACCAATTCAGCTGGCCGAAATGTCAGAATTTCTCGACCGATCTCATAGCTGCACCATTTTCCAATACCCAGAAATAATGAATTTATTTACTATGAACGAATTATGGACTACCATTTGCAGTGCGCCAAACCAAAAATGCCCAGGCTCAGATGGCATTCCATATGAGTTCTACAAAAAATATTTTAAATATATATCCCCATTGCTGCTAGCCTCACTCAACCAAAGCCTGTTAGAAACGCGCCTCCTATCAGGAGGACATGAGGCCTTTATGGTCACACTCTTAAAGAAAGGAGATAGGCTAGACTTAGCCAACTGGCGCCCCTCTCTAACAAACACAGACACCAAAATTTTAACCAAAATCATGGCTAACCGTATAGGGACTGTAGCATCTGCCACCATCTCCTCAGAACAATTTGGTTTCATCCCCAGAAGGTCGATTTGGGATAACGTGCACTCTGTGGCTAATGTGTGTCAGTCCACAGCCTCTGGGGCATTTGTATTCTTGGACCAACAAAAGGCCTATGATAGAGTAAACTGGGAATACCTTAGGGCCTGCCTCCAACAATTCCGCCTACCTCCCCGCTTCATTAACTGGGTGATGCTGCTCACGGAATCTGCAACAATGGCAGTGCGTGGCCCAGGTTTCCTAACGGAAGTAGTCCATCTTCAAAGGGGCCTGCGACAAGGGACCCCCTCAGCCCACTCTTATACAACTTCAGCCTTGACCCACTACTGCGAAATGTGAAGGCCCAACTCACTGGGGTCCATGTGCCAGGCCAAACCCCAGTCAAGATGATGGCATTTGCAGATGATTGTGTGGTGGGGGTGTCTAATAACAAAGATGAACGCGCGCTTGAAGCCCTCATCCTGGAATATTCCCGGGTAAGCAACGCGGCACTGAACGCCTCTAAAACCGAAATCATCCTCCTTGGTCAGTTTCAGAACTGCTGGGCCCCAGCAAGTAGTTCCCAACCCGGCACGTCTGCTCGCCCACGTCCACGCCTTACTAACTTAACACACACCGCTCCACTGGTGCTCCCCTTTGTGCCACGACCTACCATAGGACTGGTACGCCATCTGGGCGTGTGGATGGAGGCAGGTGGATACGCGTCAGCAGTAATGGAGTGCCATATACTGGACAACGTGATGAAGCGAATCGCCTCTCTCAGAGCCCACCCTACTACCCTCACTGGCAGGGTTGTTCTTGCCAACTCTATGCTCCTATCCAAAGTCTGGTTCAGAGCCCATGCCATCCCCTTCTCCCCAAGCTTCTTCAAATCCCTGTATGCTTTACTACAAGGTTGGCTTTGGTCAGGACGCCCTCCACCAGTACGGCTAGAGGTCATGTTTGGCCCTCATCATCATGGTGGCATGGGCCTACTTGACTTCAAAGCCCATGCCGCCAAGATCCTGGGCACCTGGATCGCGGCCATCACTGCTCCTACACTCCCATCCCAACACTGGCCCTGCGCGGCCCGCTCCAACTTCTCCCGAGCCTTGGGCCTCAACAATCCATCAAACCCCCACTCCCTGATGAAATACCTCGCATCACACACATTGGCCACGGGTCCTCACGGGACCAAGACCCACTACAAACAAATCCTACTCTCCATGCGAAGCGCAGAGTGGAGAATTCGTATTAGTGGACATACAACATGAAGAGGCCGCCCCTCTCCTCAGTTCACACAAGAGGTACAGGGGCTACCCATCCAAGATGGCGTGATCCCCATTCGACCCCAAGTCCTATCCAGGGTGGACTACCTGGACATGATGGACATCCCTTATTCCACTGAGACCCAAAAGACTATCTGGAAATACGCACACCACCCTCTGTTGCAGCCTCAAATCCGCTCCCATGTGTGGCGCTGCCTGAGGCGGGTGTATCGTACAGCTGAGCGCTCTAATGCTTTACACTCATCCTGTGTCATGTGTGGCCAGTATGGAACGCTGTTCCACCGCCTGGTGAAGTGCCCCACCTCTAAAGTAATATGGCGCAAATTCCAACGTCTGCTAGGCCAGGATCAAACACATCCCGTCAGTCTGTCAAGAGATATGCTTGCTTCATCAATGGCCTCCCCCTCCCACCCTCCCTCCATGCTCTGGTGGTTGCAATCGCCATGTGGACTATCCACACGATTGTCTTGGATGCCATCGCTGGATCCATCCCCACCCTCCCTGAAGCTGTCCACAGATTCTGGTCTCATTTGGTGGATCACTTTCAAGCGTGGACGTTTGGATATCTCCCACCGCGTCGCCAACAGCTGGTCTCCTCCTGGTTCTCAGTCTGGTTCATCAAATCAGACCCCTTCCTCCACACGTGATCAATAGTGGCTACGTCCCCTACACACGTTCCCTCCCCCTTCCCATAAGTGGCGTTCCCGCTGGTAACAAGAGATAGCATCGCTACTCTGGGGTGCCTCCCCTGGTACTAAGTTTTGTCTCATCTGAGTCATATTTGGAAGTGTCTGTCCCATGGTCGGCCTTCCCCGCAGTAAATTTAAAATTAAAATAAGTTTTTTTTGACTCTTTTGTTTATTAAAGAGTAAGGACTGGATATCCTTAAAATAGTAGCAGACCTTTGTTTAGATCTAGCCAACTCAGCGTGACTGTAAACAAGAGCAAGAGCCTTTAAATCTAGAGTTATATTATATTATGCCGGAAGAAAGAGAAGTTCCTATTTTTCAATATTATCAGCATCAAGTGGAGCATTTCAAGTTTAGAGTTTGACCACCTAATAACCTGGTTTATTTATATTCAGCTAAAAATTATAGGCTCCATAATATTATCAATTCTATATTAAATATTATTATCAGTCAATGAGAATAGTGCATTTAATAAATGAACTTTGAGGTTTATCTCTGTGGATTATTATCAACAAACCAAGATTTTAACAGAGGGAATGTGTAAGTCCCGAGGAACGTCCTCTGGGCGTTAATTGGGCCAACCTTCTGTTCCTGAGAAAGAAAATACCAAAGAGGATGGCCACACCCCCATTACCCAGGATGATCTCGCTCACATGGTAGACGAGCGCTGGAAAATGGTCCTTCAGCTTTGGATCCCACTTTTGGTACTTGCACTCTCCTCAGCAGAACTGTCACAATGAATTATTAAAATCTGCGCCAAGATCACCAAAATGGAATTAATCACAACTAATTCGAGTGGCAATCAGCCAGATACTCAGATTTCAAATGGTTGAAAAGGTATGAAGGCTGAGCTATTGGTCAGAACGCCCAACAGTTGCAAATTCTGTTTACACGATGATCAAAAATCTTTCCCCCTCCTATTCCCAAATAGTTCACCTCTTAGGTTGAACTGACTGAAACTCAGCTTGTCGCTGAATTTTGCAATGTTGGTCCCTAGGGAACTAGCCCGCATATTCCCAAATAGTTCACCACTTAGGTCAAATTTGTGGAACCTGATCCTGACTTATTTTCCCTCCCCAAAATTGATGACTATTTAATCAGGCGCATCGCCCTGAGAAAATTGTTGGTCAATTCTCTTCCCTTAAATTTCTCAATAAAAAACACCCTCCCCTAAATTTCCATTTTTTTATCGGTTGAGATTTAAATCCCCTTCCAGTTCCATAACTTTTGTACCAGCAGCAGTGCCCCTGGCATTCTGGTCCACCACTTGGATGCTCCGGCATTCAGGCTGGTAGGCCAGTCTATTTTCTACTTGCCATCTGCCTGACAGAATGTTGACATGAGCCCAGGCATCAATATTAACCTGGTACTTAGGTGGTATAGTGATTGTCTTGGGAAAATGAATTAGCATCCCTCATGGCCATCATCTGCAGGCGCAGGCATCTGTACGCAAGAGCCCCTCAAATGATACTCATGTCAGTTGGTTTGGCTTTCTCTCTCTAATAGGCAAACCTGAGCTTTGACCTCCATTATGACTTTGCGTGAGGTCTCAAAAACCGGGGGGCCGATGTAACAGCAGGAATAGTCCTCCTTAATCATAGTGCACTACTGCAGTGTAGTCTCAGAGGAACAAAGTCCTGAGTAAAAGATCATAGCTCGGGTTATTTGGTGAAATTTTAGGGTATTCACAGAAAGCTTCCCAAAGCAAATAGTAAGGAAGAATAGGCCTTAATGGATCTTTTACAATGAAGTCCAGACATGCTCTATTTATGAAATGTGGCAATTCTAATACAATTTGATACCTTTCATTATTTTATAAAAATGACATTTAACTTGGAACCACAATTGATAATGGCGTGGACCAGGATTCTATGAACTTGGACAGCGACGTGGGTAACTAAACTCCCAAACTGCGGAGGTAGCATGATAAAGATAGGAGATTCATATGAAGAAGAGTAAGCAGTATCAGGTTCATTATTATCAATGGTTACGAAACTTCTTCTGATACAATCTAGGCTCATAAGAGGGCACTAATTGTCATTTAGGCGAGAAAGTGATGCCAGCATGGATGCCTCATCCTTCATGCTAACAGCCCTTTTAATGCCTCTTCGGAGAGTTGGTTTCTCATATGTCTTTGAATGTGATGAAAAACCATTGCTGTAAGTGCGGTAAAGACAAGGATTCTTCTAGTTTTGACAACTTGGACAGAGGAAGGTTGTAGAAACAGAGTTTTTGGCCTAGGGATGCAGGGTCTATGCAAGTATCTCATTATTTGCTTCCTTAATTTCCCAAATGCAAGTAAAACCATTCTTCTGGACGATCATGTGCATTTGAACCTCAGGATATGAACCATTGCGTAGATGACTGCAGTTATGGGTTATCCAAGGTAATGCAGTTAGTGATTACTAAGGGCTTTGCTTGGACTTAGAATCATTTGGTGAACTCCACAGGGCTCTCCTTTTTTGTTCAGACGAAAACCATGAACGCTTGATTTTGATTGGCCAGGGTTTGGTTGCTGCCAAGCTCCCGGATTAAGGTAGTATGGAGATGGTCCCATGTATGGCATTCCTTTAGATGGGGAGTCACAATCTCCTGAGCAGTGCTATTCAAGCAGGAGTGGATATTCTTCAACTTCTGTTGGTCAGTAGCCTCTAACATGGAACTCTCATAGGCATATAGGAAGGAGGCGATGCTTTACTAGCTGGGAGTGAAAATCTTCATAAAACTAGACTTAAAGTTAGTCACATTATGAGTGGAAAGGGTATTGATACCAGGAATTAGTTAAAGTTCAGAAATTTTTAGTTCCCATTTAGTTGCGAGGAGACAAATGATCCTCCCATTGTCTCAAAACCTCAAGGCCTCTTGGACATCATACCAATTTTGGTTTAGAGAGGTAATGGAGGTCTTATGAGCAACCTGCCCTTTGATTCTTAAATGTTGGTGCGTTGAAGAAGCTTACTCTCTAAATTGTTCAAGCATGTGTCAAAGTCTTGACAGGGTTGTTCCAGTTGGGAGATGAAACTATCAGTGAGCTTGGTGAAGGATTTAAGACTATCCATCTTATCTGAAAAGGCCTCAACTAAGACCCTAGGGTCAGAAGGGTCTCTGTCCACTCGAAGCTTACACCCTTGAGTCACATTGCAGATCTGATCTTGTAAGGCAGTTATGTCTGTCAAAACATCCTTTTCCAAGAAGTCATCAGGGTCGCTAGGAGCGGGCACTGCGGGACCAGAGGGCCCCTGAGGCCCACATGGCTCTTCAGGCCTTTCACTCCCAGTGGTGATGTCTTGAGAGGCTAGCTCCTGCTGGTGCTTCTAGAAAGTCTGTATCAGGTCCTCAACTTGGTTGTGGCGTTGAGTTCTAGGAAGCCTCAAAAAGCTTTATAATATGAAGAAGCTTGTCTTTGGTAACTAAAAACCACTATATAACACTGCTGAGTTGGTTGTGGGCCTCGTTGATCAACTGACAGTTATTAACAATGACTTCCCAATTGTTGTGGATAAAGGACGCATTAAAAAATTTTATAATGCGGGAGTGTTAGGATTATGTAAGTCTTAGTTGATGGGATACTTTATGGAAGTGCAACCTGCCTATTTGTAGGAGGGGATGTATGGTGGGATGAACAAAATACTGGAGATAGCGTTCAGTCCTCAAAGACAATTCTCCCACTTGCAGTAGAGCCGAGTTATCTAAATCCCACATCGTGGAAGGCACTGAAAAGCAAAGGAGCGACTGGAACGGCCTTCCACAGATTATGAAGACATTTTAATTTTAGATAATTTCGTTGAGGTTCTCATATTGAATTCAATAATGATCACCATCAACGGAAAGTAGGGTAAACTTGAAAGTTTACTAAAAACTCTAAGCATTTGTGCTGCAGTGGCAGTACGTTTGTATTGCAAGGGGATAATCCATAGAGTGACACTTCTTGACTGATTGGTAGGTTAATTTTCTTTTCTGCTATTATTCTCCATTGTTCATGATAGATTATTCACTTGGACAACTCAGAGCCCCCTGTAGTGAGCACCACATTTATTGGCATAATAGTTCTATTGACTAATGTCAAAGTTCAAAAATGGGATTGAAGCTGTAAACTAGCAGAAGGGTGAAAACTAAAAGACGAGGCGAAAATGGATTAGTTTATTGAGTTATAAACTGTCTATACATATAGGGCGTGTGGAGACTTGGTGCCTCTAGGACCTTAATGGCCCTGTACAATCAGGATCTATCACTGCTTTCTGGATTAACCGCATGGTTGACGTCCAGATCGTTCTGCATTGTCCTCATGATTAAAGCTATGGGGGTCCAGCCTCTTGATTTTCAGGAAGCAGGATGGGATTCCTGAAGGCATCTCTATTGATTCCCATTTGCGTGATGCTTCATGATTGAAACTTATATTGGTTCTCTCTGGGTAAGGTTCCATTCACGCTGGCTTAAGAGTTGACTTATTGAGGCTAGATTTAGGAGTAGGGATCTCAACTAGATCATTGTCTCAAATCCCAACAAGGGCGTTGGGTTATTCATATAAAGTTTCCCATTAAGCTTAATAAGCCTATTTATTTTAACTTTCCTTTGGTCATTTTAATATAAAACGTTAAATGGTAAACAGTTCAATGGTTGGACCCTTTCCATCTCCCCTTCCAACAGGGCCACTCTCACCACCTTGGACTCAGCTGATATTGTTGACTGTGGCTGCTCTTGTGGGTGCTAGCACACCACCAAAGTAAACAAGGCTTTTCTTTAGCACATTGTATTCTTTACAAATTTAGAAATGTATCTACCACCAATAATCCTTATCAGTAACATGGGTTACTTCCTTTTGCCTGTCAAGCATTACCTAGAGTGGATCACCACCGTGCAGCTAACAACTGGTGAATCATACTACATATTACGTCGCTACGCCCCTTCCAGTAGTCACCCCTAGCATAGATGTTTTCTTAGTTAATTTTCTGGTTTTGGGTGCCTCTTTTTCTCCCTGGGCAGGTACGCAAATTCCTTCTTTTTTCCCACTACATTTCCCCCTGTTAAGCACTTATCTCTTTTATCTCATATTAGTCAGTGACTGTGGTTGCGGAGTCTTCTCCTAGTTGCACAGGAGAACATCCGCTCAATTGTAATTCTGCCCTTCTGCCTTTTTGTCATCCCAGCCTGTGGGCTCCACAAGTTTGTTAATTTTCTGAGCCATCCACTGAACCCTCTTCCCCTCCTGAGGGTTATCATACATTTTGTTGCCAACCCTGACATATCCCAAGTTTGACCCTTCACCATGCAAGAGGAATTTGTGGTGCCTGGAGCATCTGGTTCATCCAAACAACGCAAAAAGAAGTGGACAAAGAGGGCGTTATGCTGGTGGTTGTATGTGAAGCAACTTGAGGGGGCTGATGGCAGTGAAGCTAGTAATGATGCAGGATGTGAGTATACCAATCTAAGTATTTGAGGTGGGTTGACCTGGGGACAAATATACTACACCAATAAATTTTCTAGCCAGTACAGGTCTTGAACTTGTATTCGACAAAATATGCACTAAAATGGAAGCAGGAATTACCCTGCCAGGCTAGCCAACCTTGAGTATACCAATCTATTGATTGCTTGTTGCTATTATATGCAATTATTGTATAGTAATGTATAGCTATTATTACTCTTACCATTATAATTTTTTTTAGGAATATATCAATAATTTCTTTTGTTTTTATGTTTTTTCTCTTTTTTTGTTTTCTCTCTTTTTTGTTTATATTATTTTGTTTTTTTTTGTATGGTTGAATGATCTAGGCATGCACACAGTTGACAACTCGCTCAATCATCATTCTTTTTCGTTTTTAGGCGTCAGAAAACATACTTTCTATTATCTCAATGATTCTGACCCATGTGATTGCCAGTTTTTCCCTCCAACTAAAATTATGGTTGTCATGGTATAGCATGTATTCACTTAGCTTAAACTATGACTTTTTGGAACATTTTTTTGATTGTTGTCATGATCCTTCATCTTTTTAGACAAGCTTGTATAGTAGTCTTTAGTTTAATCTTGAAAAGTGTGGATTTTAAATTAGACAGGTAGCTCTGTGACTCCAATACAGCGGTGTCCCCTACACATAAGTAAAGGAGCATTGGCAGGGAGGTGTCTCCTAAATAGTGGCTGTAAAGGCTCTTCCCAGTCGTATAGTGATAGTTTATGAAGTGAGAAAACACAGAAGTGGAAAGGAGTGCAATAATCTGAAAGTCAACTGTTGCAATCTTCCAGAAGATGTTTACTAAAGTTGTGTTGACATGCTTAACAGTGGTATTGGACTTGGGGTGGTATGGGGTTGTTGATAACCTGCGGATTGCCATTAATTATTCTGGCTTGGCAGTATAGCCAATTTAATACAGGTCCTGTTGTACACAAGAATTAATTTAGTGAAGCCATGTCATTTGATGCACTCCATGATGAACTTGGCGACGGTGACAGTACCTAGGTCCTAAATTACTCGTGCTTAAACCCATTTTGTCAAGTGGTCTATCACCAATATGATGTACTTGGCGTGATTTGCTCCCATTGGCAAGGGCCCACAACATTAGTAGATACGGTATGCCATGCAAACTGGGGTTTAACTAATTGGTATGAGTTCCAATACTGAGAAGGCTTCTCCACATGGCATTTGTGGCAACAAGAGAACATTTTGAGATAGCAACATGCATACTCCTTAATAATATTTTTAAAATGTCTAGCATAGTTCACAGCCCTCCATGCCCTACCATTCTATACACATTGATGATGATGATATTTTTATAAGTTTAACAGTTTTAAAATTTTAGGATTTGCCACATTAGATTTCTAGATAGTTCGCCATTCTTCTATGAGTTGTTTAACCTCACCTTAATCAGCGCTTGTACTACATGTGGCAGCTCATTGGAGTAAAGTCATCTGATCAAATTGTTTTAAATTAAATGTACTAGGTCTGCCATTATGGTGCTAGTTGGTATTCAGGATAGACAGTCTACATCATGGTGCTTTGCGTCAGGAATGGTGGACAATCTTAAAGTCATAAGCTTGAAGTTTCCAGGCCCATCGCTCTAGACATCCTTCTTGTTCTCAGAGATTTTGTAACCAGTGTAGGGATGCATGATCAGTCATGACTTTAAATTTGACCCATGGAGGTACACCCATAAAAGCTTATATGTATATTTGAGACTAAATACTCCCATTCAATGATGAATTTTTGCTTGTGACAGTTTATGCTTAAGCTTTAATAAGTGACTGGGTGCTCTATGTCATCTTTATTTCATCGTGACACTAAAAATCCTATAGGAGGAGAGATGCCTCAGTCTGTATAAGATGTTCTTTTTATGAATTTCAAATATGTACTATGAGGCGTTCATTACCACCATCTTTAAGATGTCAAAGCCTTGCTGGCACTGAAGCGCCCGTGCAAACGCCTCATCCTTCTTTTTAAGTCCTCAAAAGCAGCTTATAAATACAGAGAAAGTTATAAAAAAATGTCAGATGTACCTGAGATACCTAAGAAAACTTGTATGTTGCACTTATTATATGGGTCAGCTGTACTACTAATGGCTTCTATTTAGCTAGTTAGGGTCTTAAACCCTTGACGTCTATTACAAATACAAGGTATTCCAGCTGTTCCTTAAAAAAGTTGCATTTCCAGGGCTTTTGATTTTAAACTGGTGGCATAGAGCCAAGGGACTATTTCTCTTGGAATTCTCAGTGTTTGAGAACGTCTGAGAGAAGACGGTGAAGGCAAAAAATAAATTAGAACACACAATAACCTGTAATCTCCAAGGCTGGTGTCAAATGCTTTTTGAAATTTTGCCAGGTCATTGCAAGCCCGTGTTATTTTAATGGTTAAATATTTCCTAAGAAGTGATTGATGAACATTCGCTTGTTCAGCTTCTGGAAGCTCAATTTGTCAGTTTTTTTGGAATCAGGTCTATAGTGGAAAAATATTGTGAGCCATCCAGAAGTTCCAGTGTATTGTTGATTCTTGGCAGCAGGTAAAATTCTTCGTTGTATAGTAGTTTAACTTGTGGTAATACTTATCAACTAATTTGTTCCATTATTATACTTAGTAATTAACACTAAAGAAGATTAAGGGCTTTTTAACAACTTCAGCATCCCTTGCTTAAGTAACCTTCCAATTTTGTTTGAAATTACTTCTCCTTGGCGAGAAAGTGGAAAATAGATGAGTATGGGTGGGGTATAGTCCCCCATATACAGCTGGTGGACAACACCATGAGTACAGCCTAAGTTGTGATCATCAGTCTTGGAATCTCACGATATTCAATGTTAAAGCTAGCGCATGGTCATTCTGGTGTTTGGTTAATCTTATCAGATTTTCTTAGAACCGTGGTCAATATGCTGGTTGGAGTTCCACATTTGAGTCCAAATTCTTCTGATGATCCAAATTCTTGAAGACTATGTACTTCATTGATGGTAATTGATGGTAAATAGGCTAACACCTGGTGTCTCTGTACTGACAGTGGTTTATTATAAATTTTTTCAATAGCACCATTATCTCTCTATGCCCTATAATATCATGCTAGGGGCCACATGGGGCTCTGAGCATGATTGTTAGTAGGGTGCAAAATCTTTGAAAAATAGTCCTTTATGTATATCCACTATTAGTTAGGTTTCCACAATGTCTTAGTGGCTGGAGTTATTGTTACGTTGCAGGAAATATGAATGAGTAATCCTTTGTATTTGTGTTTTGGTTTGGTAGAAATCTATCCCTCCTCTTTAGTCATCATTAATGGATGGGCACTATTTCATTCCAGTATGTGAGAATCACATAAGAAATGTGGGTAGGGTCCTTGAGTACGCCATTTGAGCCAAAGTAATTTAGTATCCGCTGCCCTAGGATTTTGAACCTCTCTTTTGCAATGTCAACAATAGCACTAAAATAAAGCATAAATGAATCTCTTGTGTTATCATAGCTTAGTTGGGAAGTACAATTGTGGGGCTTCTACAGAAATTATACAAATTTGAGGGTCAACAAGTTGTGCGCTCATTCAAAAAACAGTGTATTATGAGCATTTGTCCCGTAGACTATTTGGTGCTCTACGTCTAGTCTCAGCGGTAACTTGACTGCCAGCTTTGTTTACAATATGTTGAATGGCACACCAGTGTCAACAATTGTGTGAATCTTTGTTTTTGCTAAAAAGACCACAATGATTGGACTCAGAATAGGCGGTTTATCAATTATTTAATATATGTAAGTCTAGAGTTTAATTTCTTATTTAGGATTATTTTTGATTTTCCTTAGCTGTAAATTCATTACAGCGATAATTTCAACAGAGATGGCAACATTGTCTCCCTCGCGAGATGGTTAGTTGAAAGAAAAGTCAGCGTACATCCATGTAATTATGTTCAAATAAACTATAAGCGTAGGTTTTAAGTTTCGTGTCAGACTTCTTCTGTTGCTGGTTTCTTTCTCTCAAGATTGGGTCATTTATCTACCTTGTAGGCGGTCTGTTATTATAATTTTTATTAAAGGTAACACTAGGCCAATTATGGAAGAGTTTTCTGTGTTCTGGTGGGATGTTTAAGGTCACTTTGACCGAGGAATAGTGGCCCTTTTCTACTCCACCCAATCTTTTCCCTGAATATGTAAAACTTTTGCCACGTTCACACGTTATTTAGCAGGGTTTTTAAAGAGTAGTGCCCACGTTCAACAATAATGGCAGGGTAGAAAGGAGGTGTCACATCTGCGTGTGTAATTCAATGTTGCTCTCCAAGGATTGGTAGTATTATAGAGCAGATAGTGTGTTGCTTGATGAGGAGGAATTTTTAATCATGGCAAAAGGTAGCGGAAGGTAATTTTTTTTCTGATTTTGGGGGTCTGAATGTATCTGCAAGTTATCGTAGATAGTTGTCAAACTTGATCAGGGGTACATCTTGTAAACTGGGTACATAATTTGAATAGCTCATGATGTGAGTTTACCACTAATGTCGTCGCAATTTTGGCGTCAGCCTCAGATTTTATACCTTCTTCCACAAACATGTGAGCTTCTGATGTGAAATATTTATCAAATTATTTGTACTATTCCATTGGATTCTGATTGTCACAAAATTGGATTTAAATTAATCCTTCTTTTCCACTCATCCAAATAGTCTCAAGATGATGTTTTTTACCAAATGTTAGGTCATATAGCTGTCTTCCAGTAACCAAGTGACTAAGTCTTTACTTTTGACATCTAGGGTTTAAATTAGTAGTTTCATCTTATGTTAGTCCAATGATCCTTCCAGAGTGGTTGTAAAAATTTACTTAAGTTGTTATTGGCAAGCAACCCAGTAACCTTTTTACTGCACAGGTTTGGTTTCATCGTGCACTTCATTGTGTTTTATAGAATGAATTATTAATTTATAATTTTATGGAGACTATTATCCATAATTGAGTATGAATTATATTATGGCCCAAATGCTCGGCTAGTATTCCTAATTAAATACTCATAAAGATGTACTTATAGGGATTCATTCCCTTGCTCTTGTCCACCCAATCTTTGGTGAGATACCCCGGTGACAGTCTCTTTTGGCCAACACACAGTTGGCAGCTGTCCCTGAATGTGGCTCCTTCTTCTTTAGATCCTCACTCATATCTTTACTTTTCTCTCTGAGAGTCTTCCAATTATTTCCCTCTGCAATAATAACCTTGAGATAGAACAACACAATAGAAGCTGAAAGTTTAACTATACACCAAGTTGATAATGTAAATATTTGTAAATACTGTTGTTGTAGATATTGTTTTATTATAGTGAATCCTAGGGAATATATATAGTGGGGAATTTAGCTGTCCAACCCTTGGTTGACACCTCTTTGATGAAACAGCAGCCGTTGCCATTGAATCACACATTCTTGTCTCAGCAGCGATGGTCTTCCCCCATCCTGGCTAGGATTCCGTTGTTGGACATCCTCAAGACCTCAAACGGAAAGAGTCAGAAAACGTGTCCCTAACGTTTTTCTCTCAATCCAAGCGAACCAACCATATTTGGCTAGCAACCTGCTTAGGTAATGGACATATTACCCATTATGGCAGGTCACTCACCAATTGATTAATTCGCTAGTTGCAGGCAGCATTATCCAACTCACAACTTACATTTTATTCCCAATCAGTTGGTGATGAAACCCAACCGATCCCAATTGGTACACCTGATAGTTAATCACTATCAGATGCCCCTATTTCATTTGCAAATCCACCCAATGAGATCTTAAGTATACATCCGGATTGATCCATAATGGATACAACCAGGGGAATATCCCAAAATCCCCTGAACGTAGTTCCTCCAAAACTTGGCCAACCAATTTCCAATTCACTTCACTTTAGGGAATTTTCCCCCAGCAATACCAGGTAATCTAGCATGCTGGGAATATGGGCAAAATTCCCAAAACATCCCCCTCTTACCTAGATTTCCAGCAAGAAAAGGACCAAGGCATGAGAACACTTCTTTGGACACTTGGTTGAATATTTCATTGGTTCAAGCGAAGTAAACTAATCAATACTCAACGCTGCTCAGGACAACCTTCGGCACACAGTGTTCTTCCTCTTCCTCCTTACTATAACCTTCTCAGAGCGCGGTCCCCACAACATGCTGTTGTGCCAGGCTGATTGATTTACTCATGATGATATTAGTCCCAGGATCTGGTTTTCCCCCATCAGGGTATATGACTCGCTGTCATATTCAGGATTCTTGGTCTGGCGTCCTTGATTTTCTGAATTTCTCTTCATCCTAGACAGGAGACCCATGTCATCGATGTTCATTTCATGGCTTAATTAAGAATACTTATTTATTATTCTCCTTTGTTATTTCTTTAATAACCTCTTAGCTTAAGTCATTCCTAATTTTTCCTTTGGAGAACTTAGCCCATTAATTTTGAGATTAATTTCTCCGAAATTGGAACTTAATGGATTATAAAGTGCATAATGTCAACTTCTATATAAGTACGACATCCTCCCTCTTACCCAGCTCATATGTTGAATTCCAAGTCATGCTACAAGCAGCTCCTGAATAATTTTTCTGATCCAGACCTCCATATCATCCAGCAGATGAGTCAGGATGCTTGGCAGAGCCTCTTTTATGGTCCTTCCAGGACTCATACGCCTAGTCTGGCACAAGTGGCTAGTCCTTCCGTCAAATTACTGGAAACAGTAACTAATCCCTCCAAAACCAGGCTGGCTATCATTTAAACAACTCTCAGCCAACTCTTCCTCTGCCGTTGATTCCAGAGTTGGAATTTAAAACTCTCTTGGATTTGGCTCCTTTCACTGATGCTCAGAACATCGTCGTAGATGCTTCAGAGATTATGTTGGTTGCTCTGGACTGTTTGTTTCTTGCTGGGTCAGACCTGCTCCCAGAGTTCTCTTCCAACTTGGTCAACTCTTACAAACCCGCTGTTCTAGTCTATGAGCTCTCAATCAGTAACAGTATTCACTTTGAGCTCCTCTATTCTGAACTCTGGGCCCAAGTCACTGAGGCTTTGACTCTAGCGCTGAATCCCTCTGATCTTGATAACCTTCTGGATTGGGATACTGCCACTTGTGCTCTTCGCTTTGCTGACCAAGTTCTTCGAAGTTGGTTCATGAAGCTTCCAGCCTCGGCTAGGCTCCACCGTTCATTCAGCTTTAGCTTCTGAGAAACCCATAGTCACCACTTGCAGGATGCAATCCGCTCTCTGCATGACTATCTCTTCTCCAGTGCTTCACATTGGTATCTTCCACTTATGGCATCGATAGGGGCATGATTCACCAACCCCCGCCAAGCATCCCTTCTTTGTTGCTGGCCCACATGTTCAGTGTCCTTGATGAAGCCCGTCATCAGGCGCTCAGGACTAATCTTCCTGCTCCAGTATCATTTTGGAATTTACTTTAGGTAATTTACCAATTGCCTCTTTTTATACTATGCTTTCCTCCACGCTCCAGGTTTTTGCGATTGGCTTCATCCAACATCTCAATTTCCCTTCTCCTAGTCACTTTCTTGCAGGGCTCAGCGTCCACTTAAAGAACGTGATTTCGTGTAGGCCTCGCCCTCAATAGCGTCCAATTGCATATCAATTTTGACAGGCTGTTAATTCCTACCGCGATCCATCCTCCCTCCCCCAAGAGGTGACATAGGCGGAATCATCCTTATAATGAGGAAACAAATAAAAATAAAAACTATAAAAATATATTGGCTTTTTTTCTCTGTGCAGTTTATAATAAGTTTTTTTCCAATATTCTTTATCCATTTTTATCTTTATTCTTCTTTTTTACTGTGGGATTAGACCTTGTTTTGGTTCAGTGGTCCCTCTTTTTTATTTTTTCCTCCAAACTGGGTACTGGTTACTTAAAACTGCCATTTTTCCATGGTTCAAAGGTCCTTTTTTTTGGACTTAACCATCTAGATTGGTTCAGAGGTCCTTTTATTGGACTTAACCTAATCATCAGGACATGACCAACTTAATGGTTCATTGGACCTTTGGGAACTCTTACTTTTTTCATCGATCCAACGCTTTAGATACTTAGAGTGGACTCAATACACAACTCTTCCATCCAAGAGATTTTTGATGGAGTAAGCATTGTTCGCTGTCTTGGCAATTACTTCAAACAGACCTGACAGCAACAAATCTTATTTGTTTCTTCATCCAAAACCATGCTATTGCAATATGCATCTCTTTCCCCTATTCAATATTCTTTTAGGCCAGTTGGTTCTTGTCATCTGTCAATTTTGCTCATATCCTTTTCTTCAAGGTTGTATCAAGTGATTGCAATTGCATATCAATCAGGATGTCGTCAGTTGGTTCAGGTATTGCTCAGTAATCATCCCCAACATAGTTTCCACCACCAAATATAAAATTTGTGGCAACGCGGTTTTTCTTTCATATAAAAATTCAAACGGCGTCTTTCCTGTCACAGTATGATGACTAATTTTGTAGGCGAACATCATTGCACTCAGGTACGTTCCCCACGTGGAAGTTCTCCCTGCAACTAGCTTCCTCAGCATCGTGGCCAGCGTTCCATTGACCTGTTCTACCAATCCATTCATCTCCGGCCAGTAAAGTACTGATATGACTACTTGAATACCCATTATCTCATTTAATCTTGGGATCACATGAGACGTGAAGTTGGTCCCAATATCACTAAGCTTGACTGCGGACATCCATGAGGTATACCACTTGATCCAAAAATAAACTTCATAGTACTGGTAGTGTCTACTCGTGTTAGAGCCTTCATCTCAACCCATCTCAGCAGATGGTTGATGACAATTATTATTTACTTGACTTTTTCCTGTGCTCAAGATCAGTGGTCCTATCATGTCAATGGACACTGTGTGCCAGGCAAATCCAGGGCAGACCAGTCAGTATCCAGCTGTATTCTTATGTGGTTTGTGCAGCTGGCACTCCACACAATAAGCTAGATAATTTGTGACATCGTAGTTGATTGATTCCCAGCAATAATACTGGTGAATATGGTCAGTTGTTTTCCTCAGGCCTCCATGCCCGACAACCTTGTGAGCGGCTTATACTATCACTGCTCTTTCCAACAGTTTTGGAAATAATAACCACTTCCCGTTGATTGTCTTGAAACCTTGTTCATCCATAGTCTCAGTATTTTCCATTGCTTTTTCAAAGCAAACCTTGGATTTCTTGGGGGTCGTCCCCAATTTTTCCTTTGACCATTCTCTGGAATAGCTCATCCGCCTGCGGGTATACCAACTGGACCATTGGCAACCATGATAAGCCATCTACATTTTGATGAGAAGCCCCCGCTTGGTGGACTATCTCATAATCTAAGCCTGGAGCTTAAATGCCCATCAGGCCAATCATCCTTCTGGCTCCTTAAATTGTGTAGCCAATGCAGCAATGAGTGGTATGTTACCACCTTAAAGTGCGTTCTGTGGATGTACACCCAAAACAGCTTACATGTGTAAAATATTGCAAAGCATTCACACTCAGTAATGGTGTAGTTCCTCTCAGCGGCTGAGAGTGTCCAGCTCACATACGCCACTGGATGTTCTTCCCCAAGTTCGTCTACTTGACTCAGTATGGCACCAATCGCCATCAACAAAGCATCAGTTTGAATGATAAACTCCTAATCGAAAGTTGGATATTTCAGAATCAGCAAACCTCTCAAATATGGTGTAACTCATAAAAGGAGCCCTGGGCCTCTTCATTCCATTTAAAATCCTTTTTTGGATCCTTTAATAATTGGAATAATGGGTTGGCTATTTAGGCGAAGTCCCAAATAAATCTTCTGTAGTATCTGACCATTCTAAGAAACACTTGGATGTCTCAGACACTCCTTAATACAGCCATACGTTCTATAACTGCTATCCTCTGGGTTTTCAGCTGCAATCCATTTAAGGTGATTACGAATCCCAGATATTCCAACTCTTGCTTAAAGAAGTGGCACTTTCTTGGCTTGATCTTCAGGTTAGCCGCGGAAAGTCTATATAAAAATTCTTCCAAGTGGTGCAGGTGATCCATAAACATTCTATTAAACATGTTTATATCATCCAGATAGATCAGGACGCATGACAACTTCAAGTCACTTGGTATAGCATCCATGGCCCTCTGGAACGTTGCAGGCGCATTACATAGACCATGGGGCATCCTTGTTGGTTGGTATATCCCCTATGTGTTAATAATTGCGCATTTTTCTTGATCTTCTCTTGGCAAGTCGATCTGCCAATATCCCAAGATCAGATCCATCATGGAGAAATACTATGCTTCTCCTAAATGATCTAGCGCATTATCAATCCTCAGTAGGGGATACAAATCCTTCTTCATAATTTTATTCAGCCTTTGGTAGTCAATAACCACCTGGTTGGATCCATCCTTCTTCTTTATAATTTAGAATTGGACTCACCCCGGGACTTGATGATGAAACTAGAAGCCCATGCTTCACTAGTTTGCTGATTTCATCCTCCACTACCACTTTGGCAGTTTTTGATCGTCGGATCAGTCTCATCCTTATCAGTAAATTTTCTCCAGTGTCAACCTTGTGGAATATGTCTCGTGAGCATCCCAAATCATGGTCATCCTGAGCAAACACTTCCTGACCTTTTTTTGTAGTTTGAGCACCTCCTCTTGCTGGCCTTCTGATAGATCAGCGATCTTCTCTCAATCAACCGATAAGTTGATAATTTTGGCTACCCCAGCCAGAGACCCATTTTGTTGAGAGACCCCAAATCGTGGAATCTTCTCAATTCAGCCATCGGGATCAGATGAATAAACGATATGATCTGATTCCTCTTGATCTTCATCAGTTTTTCACTCAAATTCGCCAGGAGAAATTGAATTTCTCCATGGCTTGGCATTATTATCCCATGAGCCACCCATGGTTCCACTCTGGACTTCTTCCAGGGGCTTCCAACCTCCCCATACAACAGCTCAGGAATCTCCAATGTCAACCCTGTGTTGACTATCATCTGTGATCTGGCCCTTATGATCCTCTCATTCTTGATCTTTAGCGGAATTCCCAAGCTCTCTAGGATTTCTTCTGGCATTTTGTGTCGCTTTCTACCAACTAATTGGTATCAAATCAGGTCAATGCCATCATTGTATTAGATTGCTGAAGTTGTCTATTAATTCAATGGAGCTTCACCATCCTTCTGATATACCATTGGTAACGTCTGATCCAAGATTGTCAACGTATTATCCTTGAGGTTACATTTAACTCCGTATTTCCGCAGAATCTCCATTCCAATCAGAATGTCATAGTTTTGATTCGCCAAAACTATGGCTGGCACAGATACCACCAATGACCCGAATCGTAGTGGCAGCATACTATATGCTCCACAGGAAAAAGTGGTGTTTGGTTCATCTATCCCATATTCTTTTTGTGTTCCAAGTCCAGCGAGATCTTCATCCTCTTTACCAGCTTGGTTGAGACAATATTAATGGGCGCTCCTCTGTCAGCAATTGCCCTCACCCTCACTCAATTCGCTTTTATGTCTATATATATACACTCATAGTATTGTAATATAGTGTTTAATGAGTGAATGGGGGCGTTATTAGCTGAATCTATGGCGTGAATAATTTGCTCCGATAAATCAGGAAATGATTTCTTTATCATGTGTAGGGGGATAGTCAGATTAGCCTCATCTAAACGAACGTCAGATAACTCTTCAGATTCTTGGCTGTTTGAATTTTGTCCGCCAGTTGTCAGGTGTATGGCTGGGCAACTTCCTTGATTATCTCAGGGTAGATTCTTTTTGCCCCAGCTCTGGTCACAGCATTCACATCCATATTGACCACTTGATACAGCTAATCCTACTTGTCATCTATGAACAGATCGCTAATATCAATTTCTTCATTCATGATATTGGGAGAAACAGGTTTTCGCCGCTTTAGACTGTTCCTTGTTTAGGCAGCGGGCCCTTTTCCTGAATCCTTTGCGACTGCTGTCTCCTTGGCCTGGACCACGTTAATCTGATCCTTTGGCTTTTTGCAGTGTGCGGCGAAATGTCCTTTCCCACCACACTGAAAGCAGACCTTCTCTTTCTTGCTTAACTGTCTGAGTTTTTCAGGCTTATTTCCCAGCACAGTTTGGTTGTTAGCCTCTTTTGCTCCTTCGTTTCCCTTTGTGGGATTCGGATTTTGAACCAGATTAGACTTGAAGCTTCTATTAAGGGCATCAAAAGTCGCTCTCAAAATCTTCAGATTATCTACCATTTGCGAGGTAGTTATCTCCATTGCGAATACAGTAGACATCATATGATGCAAATTGCGATAGGGCTGAAGGGCCACTTGCAAAGCGATTCTAGCATCAAAGTCAGTTAATACTTTCACTCTGGCCAGGATCTGTGACTCCAGGTAAAACTGATCCGCGAAGCTAGCAAGAGACTCATCTTTATGGAACTAGATTCACATAAATTCTTGCTTGCATTTTGATATGTGTGTCAGACTCTTGAATTACTTCATAATGACCGCCTTTGCAACAGCATACGACCAGCTGTCCCCCTCCAGGTGAGGTAACATTAAGTCTTGACAGTCAGTGTCTAGAAAATTCATGACTGTCAATGCCTTTTGACGATCCCCATATCCATTCATGGTCATGTTGAACAGTCAGAAAAACGCTAGGGCGTTGTCCCAATGAAATATTAGCAATTTTGGCGTTGCCCTAAATTCCTCTAAGTTATTTCTGGCCAATTCTTTCAGTTCAGCTACTAAGCTAACTTGCAGAGTGACTTCAGCGGTCATCTCAGAAATGATATTAAAAGTGGGCAGCATGTTCCTTGGGGTATTCATCTTCCCAAATATTATGTGAGGACTTCTTTCTTTGGCATCACTTGCCATATTGGGCTCACAAGCACATCTGTGAGCTTTAAGTTCCTCCACTTGTTTGATTAATCTTTCATATCCACACCGAAATTTCTTAAACAAACGCGATCCACTTCTTGCTCCTTTTCAGGTATAGAACCTCTTGAAAGAGTTCCACTTCTTCCTTCTTCAATTAATTACTTTGCTGGTAACTCATTTCCAAAGATGGCTACATTCCTTACTCCTTCCTCACCTTGGCGACTCATTCTTCCAAGGCCGCAAACTCCTAATGGTCCACTGAGTTTAAGGCATTCTGGTTTACAGTGGCTATCTTGGTCCAAAGTTTGCATAAATCTTCTTTGTATGATATTACCAAAGATTCTTCATTCAACTACCCCTGTAGTGAGCAAAAACTTGTAAAAATTTACTTAAGTTATTATCGGCAAGCAACCCAGTAACCCTTTTACTGCACAGGTTCAGTTTTCTAATGCCTTTGTTGCGTTGTATATAATTTAAATTTAAATTTATTGCGAGGAAGGCTGACCATGGGACGGACACTTCCAAATTTGACCTGAAAGAGACAAAACTTAGTAACAGGAAAGGCACCCCAGAGAAGTGATGCTATCTCTTGTTGCCAGCGGGAACGCCACTTATGGGGAAGGGGAGGGAACGTGTGAAGGGGCCGTAGCCACAATTGAACACGTGTGGAGGAAGGGGTCTGATTTGATGAACCAAACTAGGAACCAGGAGGAGACCAGCTGTCAGCGACGCGGTGGGAGGTATCCAAACATCCACGCCTGAAAGTGGTCCACCAAATGAGACCAGAATCTGAGGACAGCTTCTGGGAGGGTGGGGGTGGAGCCTGCGATTGCATCCAAGACAATCGTGTGGATAGTCCACATGGCGATTGCAACCACCAGAGCACGGAGGGAGGGTGGAAGGGGGAGGCCATTGATAAAGCAAACATATCTCTTGACAGACTGAAGGGATGTTTTTGATCCTGGCCCAGAAGACGTTAAACTTCGCGCCATATCACTTTAGAGGTAGGACACTTCTCCAGGCGGTGGAACTTCGTTCCATACTGGCCACACACGACGCAGGATGAGTGTAAAGCGTTAGAGTGCTCAACTGTATGGTACACCCGCCTCAGGCAGCGCCATACATGGGAATGGATTTGAGGCTGCAACAGAGGATGGTGTGCATATTTTCCAGATAGTTTTTTGGGTCTCAATGGAGTAAGGGATGTCCATAATGACCAGGTAGTCCACCCTGGATAGGACATGGGGCCGTGTGGGGATCACGCCATCTTGGATGGGTAGCCCCTGTACCTCTTGTGTGAACTGAGGAGAGGGGTGGCTTCTCTGGGCTGTATGTCCGCTAATACGATTTCTCCACTCAGCGCTCCACATGGAGGGGAGGATTCATTTGTAGTAGGTTTTAGTACCGTGAGGACCTGTGGCCGATGGGTGTGAAGCCGGGTATTTCATTAGGGAGTGAGGGTTTGATGGATTGTTGAGGCCCAAGGCGTGGGATAAGTTGGAGCGGGCCGCGCGGGACCAGTGTTGGGAGGGGAGCGTAGGGGCGGTGACGGCCGCAATCCAGTTGCCCAAGATCTTGGCAGCATGGGCTCTGAAGTCAAGCAGGCCCATGCCACCATGATGATGAGGGCCAAACATGACCTCTAGCCATACTGGTGGAGGGCAGCCTAACCACAGCCATCCTTGCAGCAGAGCATACAAGGATTTGAAGAAGCTTGGGGAGAAGGGGATGGCGTGGGCTAAACCAGACTTTGGAGAGGAGCATAGAGTTGGCTAAGACAACCCTGCCAGTAAGGGAAGTAGGGTGAGCTCTGAGGGAGGCGATGCGCTTCATCACGTTTTCTAGCATATGACTCTCCATTACTGCTGATGCGTATCCGCCTGCCTCCACCCACACGCCCAGATGGCGGACTGGCCCTATGATAGGGCGTGGCACGAAGGGGAGCACCAGTGGGGTGGTGTGGGGTGAGCTGGGAGAGCGAGCACGTGTGAAAGCAGATGGGCCAGGCTGGGCACTGATTGCTGGGGCCCAGCAGTTTTGAGACCGACCAAGGAGGATGATTTTGGTTTTGGAAGCGTTCAGTGCAGCATTACTTACCCAGGAATACTCCTGGATGAGAGCTTCAAGGCTGAAGTTGTATAATAGTGGGCTAAGGGGGTCCCCTTGTCACAAGCCCCTTTGAGGGCGGACTACTTCCGTTAGGAAGCCAGGGCCACGTACTGCCAATGTTGCAGATTCCGTGAGCAGCATCACCCAGTTGATGAAGCGAGGGGGTAAGCAGAATTGATGGAGGCAGGCCCTGAGGTATTCCCAGTTTACTCTATCATAGGCCTTCTGTTGGTCCAAGAATACAAGTGCCCCAGAGGCTGTGGACTGGCATGCGTTAGCCGCAGAGTGCACGTTGTCCCAAATTGACCTTCTGGGTATGAAGCCAATTTGTTATGGGGAGATGGTGATAGATGCTACAATCCCTAAACGGTTTGCCATGATTTTTTCTAAATTTTTTGTATCCATATTAGTTAAAGAAATGGGGCGCCAGTTGGCTAAGTCAGGCTTGTCCCCTTTCTTGAAGAGTGTGACAGTGAAGGTATCTTGTCCTCCTGGTAGGATGCGCAATTCCAAAAGGCTCTGGTTAAGTGAGGCAAGCAGTAGTGGGGATATATATTTGAAGTACTTTTTATAGAATTCATATGGAATGCCATATGGGCCTGGGCATTTCCGGTTTGGTGCACCGCAGATGGCTGTCCATACTTCTTTGGAGTAATCAAATTCAAAAATTACGGATATCAGGAAACGGTGCAGATGTGGGTTCAATCAAGAAGTTCTGCCACTTTGGCTGTCTGAATTAGGCAGGTTGTTATAACTCGTAGTAATACTTCTGTGTTTCAATTGACACTTCAGCTGGTGTATCCACAATGGAATCATCCGAGCTTTGCACATGTGTGCAGGCCACGCTCTAGCGTGGTGCAAAAAATTTTTAAAAAATATGCGGTGCACTTGTCACCCTTTGTAATGCGTTTGGCCCTGTACTGAACACAAACCCAATGTTTGTGTTGCCTTTTGAGCGCGTTGAGGTGGGCAGCTGCCTATGCCCACTTCCAGCCCAATGCAGGGCTGTATCCTGTAGCTGAGATGTTGGACTCCAGGTGTGCCAACTCTTCCAGAGCGCGCGAAATGACAGCGATGTGGCTCATGAGCTTCTGGAGGAGAGGTGGCGAGAGTGGCAGATGATATCCTCTTTGAAGGTTGCCCATGTGGAGATGTGGTCCGTGCAAAATGGTGCAACAAACTCTTTTGCCAATGTTGCTGATTCCACCCAAGTGGAAGATCCTGGCGACGCAAGTTCAGGGGGACGGAGTTTGCACCAATGTGGGGCCTTTGCAACTGTGATGGGTAAGTGGTATGTTATCGAGACCAGTTGGTGGTTGGAAAATTCCATTTTTGTTGTTTTGAAGTGGGAAATGTGGGGTTGGAATTTCGCTGGCATAAGGATAAGCTCGATGCGGGACATGGACTTTAATTGGCCGTTGTGGACATGGGGGTGCATCATGTTTTCGAGCATCAGGGCTTGCCGCAGCAGCGCATCCATTAACCCAAGGGTGGCCTTTAGAACGTGAAGTTCTATGTGACCCTGGGGGGCGTGGGAGGAGGAAGGCCAATGGTCAGTTGGTGTGTTTAGCCACCAGTTCATGTCGCCAACTACAAAAGGGTCTGGGGGTAGTGGGAGGGATTTGGCCGGTGAGAAAAATTCCTGATGCTCTCATGTACAGGTTGGGGCATAGATGTTGACAATAGCATGTGCTACGTCAGCCCACAAGAAAGTGACAATGAGGACTCGGCCATTGAGGAAGGTTTCTGATGATAAAAATCTGAAGAAATTGTTTCTCTGAACTAGCACCCCACAGTGCTCTGACCAAAAGGATAGGAATGGGAGGAGCATGGTTTTCCAAGCATCCTCAGAACCTTGTGGTTAGTGGGACTCCTGGATGGCCAGGGTATTAACGGGTAAATTTTGTTGTAAAAAACTCAGTTTCCTAGCCTGGGATGGTGAGGCCTTGAGTCCAGCGATATTCAATGTCCCTAAAGTGAAGGTTTCTCCCATCACACCTTAGGTGCGAGGGGGTGGGCACCCGGGCCCACTAGCTTTCTCTATATCCCCATGGGCCTTCATGGCAGCGCGGGTGTTTGCAGCGATGCTATCAGTAGTTTTGTTGATTATGAATAAAGGTTCACGTTGGCTTTTGCCTTTGCTTTTTGTTTCCCCAACATCGGACGAATTTTTTGTGGTGTGGATGAGTTCAGTGCACCGTTGAGCGGGTTGAATATTTTTTTTCAGGTAGGATGAGCCCAAGTTGGTTTCAACTGGAGCTTGGTTGCAAATATTGGGTGAGATCGAGACACCCATCTGATCCTCAGATTGGGTGGCCCAATTGGCATGGGCTTCCCAATCTGTTTGGTTGATGGATTCCCAAGTTGCTTCTGCCATGAAGGTTTTGATGTCCTCCTGGCGTTGGGAGTGTGGTATAGTGGTGGTGACTTTGGCCGCTTCCTTGGCCACGGCCCTGTGGGCCTGCTTGGCCTTCTTCTGCTCTTGCAGGGAAATAGGCTTTACTAGTAGGTAGCAGCCTTGTGCTCCCCACAGGAAGCCTCTTTGGTGCTTTTGGTTGGTTCGTAGTGCGCCTCTCCACTGGCCATGGCCGCTGAGGGGTACTCTTGAAATGTGACGCCCTCCTTGGTTAGGCATGCGTGTGCCTTATGGCTGAATGCGTCAAAGTGGGTGCAGATGGGGGGCGCGCTGTCCACGGTTACCCAGAAAGGGTGGGTGGTATGCCCTTCAATATTAATAAAAGTGGTTTGCGGGATCTGGGTTAGGTCCTTCGCTATCTCCTCAGTTGGGCTCAGAACTGCGATGGCTTTGCCAGTGCACAGGAGTGGCATCAGCATAAAGCGTTGCATCTTGAAAGATTGTGTTTCGATGTAAACGGTGAGACCATGTTTCAGTTGATGCTCCAAAATGTCACATTTTACCATAGTAGGCAAAAAGTCAAACATGGGGAAAATTTGGTTTATTTTGTCCATCTGGTGCATTTTGTTTCAATGACCCGTTGCCCTTTGGGGAGGTCAATCACTACATGCACCACAGCAGCCTCGTCTGCTGCCTCCTTGTTTTTGAATCCTAGGTCCAGCCAACTGCATGACATAAAGTGAGGTGCGATGTACACCACGGTCAGGAAAAAAGTGTTCACTTCCCCACAAAATTTTTCCCAAAAAGCTGTTTGTTGGATGTCCAGAAACACGCGGACTCTGTATTCCACCAACAAAAGTGGCTGGGAGTGTGGCGTGTTAATGTACCGGTTGCATCGTGCTTGCCAAGTGAGGATTTCTGGGGAAATAGTGACCACCGGTTTTTTTAAAAAAAAATTTATATTCCACCAGTTTCTCCGGGGCGTTTTTGAACGTTTGAGGCCGCGGGCCTACCACCTGCTCCTCTTACCTTACTTGCCCAACTGCTCCCTGACATGAGTGCAGACTAATCTCCTCTGTGAGATTATCAAACTAGATTCAGAATTGAATGAATAGGTTGCAAAAGTGATTGCAATGAGACAGAAAAGCTTTTTTGCGTTGTATATATTGAATTATTAATTGATAATAGTATGAAGACTATTATCCATAGTTGAGTTTTAATTATATTATGGTCCAACGCTCGGCCAGTATTACCAATTGAATACTCATAAAGTCATACTTGTATGGATTTGTTCCCTTGCTCTTGTTCATCCGTTTTTTGGTGAGATACCCCAGTGACATTCTCTTTCTGCCCAACACACAGTCAGCAGCTATCCCTGATTGTGGCTCCATCTTCTCTAGATCCCCGCTCAGATCTTTACTCTTCTCTCTGAGAGTTTTTAATTTTTGCCCTCTGCAATAATATCCTTAAGATAGAACAACACAATAGAAGCTGATAGTCAAACTATACACTAAATTGATAATGTAAATACTTGCACATACTGTTGTTGTAGATAATGGTTTTATTATAATAAATCCTAGGGAATATATATAGTGGGGAATTCGTCTGCCTAACCCTTGGTTGACACCTCTTTGATGAAACAGCAGCAGTTGCCATTGAATCACACATTCTTGTCTCAGCAGCGACGGTCTTCCCCATACAGGCTAAGAATCTGTCATTGAACATCCTTAAGACCTCAAATAGAAAATGTCAGAAAATGTTCCCTAACGTTTTTCTCTCAATCCAAGCGAACCAACCATATTTGGCTAGCGACCTGCTTAAGTAATGGGACTTATTACCCATTATGGCAGGTCACTCACCAACCAATTGATTTGCTAGTTGCAGGTGGCATCACTTGCCTTGCAACTTACTATTCATTCACAATCAGTAAGTGATGTAACCTGACTGATCCCAATTGGTGCACCTGATAGTTAATCACTATCAGATGCCCCTATTTTGTTGGCAACTCCGCCCGATGAGTCCTTAAGTATTCATCTGGATTGATCCCTGACAGATACAACCAGGCGAATATCCCAAATCCCCTTAACATAGTTCCTCCAAAACTTGGCCAACTGATTTACAATTCACTTTGCCTTAGGGAATTTTCCCCTAGTGATACCAGGTAATCTAGCAAGCTGTAATTATGGGCAAAAATCCCAACAGTAGTATAAAGCACTTAAAAACCCGTGCATATTACCATCTTGATAAGATAGGGGAAGCTTATCTACATAGAAAATCATATTGTTTGGGGCTATGAGGTCATAGAGTGTACTGGGTAATTCATATTAGGTAAAGGTCAAGCTGAGGTGAGGGGTGTCCATATGGCAGGGATGGAGCTTAATTCATACGCAGTCTTGCGAGTTGTAGTTGTTTCCTCATCTGGAATTATGGTGACCAATGGGTAGTTCCTCTTGGAGAAACATAATTTTCATCCCCAGAGCCTTTTCAGTATGCAATTTGGCTCTCCTCGCCTTCTTGTTCTGCTTTACTTTTCAGTAATATAACCAAATTATACTTGTTGCTGTGCGACAATCATTCTTAGAGGACTCTCTTTAGTTTGTCAATCTCACGTTGGAAGACTCAGCAATAATTTTATTGGTGTCCAATCTTCTTTCAGCTTCAGGTAACTAATCAATCATGTTTTCAAGGATCTCCTTCATCAGGAGTTCTGTCACTTGAGGTTATATAATTAACCAAATGTTTCTTTGAGTTAATATAATAGGGATTTACGCTCATGGAGGAACTTGTAATTGACTCATAGTAATGAATATAGACCATATTTGATTTCAGCATAGTTTATGGTCTTGGTAAATTATGGTGGCACAGGCCTAGACCAACCCAAGTTTCCATATGCTTCTAGTTGTTTCAAAAGGTCTAGAAGTTGTTGGTATTTGGCTGTTCCTGGGAAGGAGGGGCTTACTATTTCTGCTAATCTGCAGGTATTACATTCCCCATTGAGCTGACTGATGTTGGTTGCACAAAGTCTTCTTTCATGGTGACATGGCAGTCTAGGATCATAATGCAATCTCTAAGTTGTGCCATTGCAGTGTCAATTCCCATGACACAGTTTGTCACTTCTTGCATAAACCACTCCATGCTGACCCCCATTATATAATTCCCAGATCCATTCCACGGTAAATTCCTATGAGTCATGAGCTCCTCATATCCCATCTGAGCTCTTAACTTAGTTTGGGCATGATTTGATCCATGTGGCTATTGGTTTCTAACAGGCGTCCTTTTAATTAAATGACCGCCCCTATGACCTCTGAAAATGCATGATCAAGGCGTTCTAGCAGGAGGCTTTTTTGTTTTTGGGCCAACACAAATCTCAACATATTTCTAATTTCAATATTGTGTCAAGCCAGTACTTGCAGAAGGTGGTGATTAGATGGTTGTATGTAGGTGACAAGGTAATCCAGCATGTTCTGCTAGGAGCTGAGGTGTCTGGTGAGGCACGTCATGATGCCGTCTAGGTAGGACAGGTATAACTCATAAAGTTGAACTTGGTCCCACTAGCGAAGAACATGCTCAAAAAGATTTTCAACAAGATAATTGTTGTAAAGCTGATACCCTCTGAGAAGCCACTTTAAAAGCGACAAAGTTTCTTGACGGTTAAAATAGTTAATCTCCCTTGTTGCATGGATTCCAGATATAGGCAGTCTGCGAGCTAAATCTCCATTGGAATATCTACTTTCTTAGAAAGGTAATTATATGGTGAAGAAGGACTCCTCATTATAGTTCAATATGTGTTCTCTGGTATACTTTATCCATAATCCCACAAGTTCTTAGCAAAGGCAATGCGGATAATTGTTAAAGTTGGATGTATCTGATATGGCTCAGCTATATGAAGGTTCTTGTTGGGTTAAATTAGTGGGCCCTTTAATGATAAACGCTATTGCATTTATGACAGATAACAGTTTAAAGAATGTATATAGTCTGGCAGTAAGGTACACAGGATCTAGGTACCACTGATGTAATGGGAAGACAATATGACGATCACCATCCTCAATATATTATAGTATTAAATAAAATGACGACCATCTAATTATTTCTTTCTCTCTTTATTATCAGTAGAGCCACAATATTGATCAGTCTCTGGGAATTCCTTCAGGTCTTTCTTATACCAGCAGAGTCACACTACCAGACACACTTGTAAGTCTAATTTTTTTCTTCCTTCACTATGGACACATTGCCACGATTCTTATACTGAATGCTATGGCCGCTCATCTGTCTCTATTTTGGGTTCCTGTATAATAAAACTTCAATTTTGACTGTCAACGGAGTCTGTAATTCTCAATGTAGCTAATATTTCTAAATATTTGACCTAAAAGTGGTTTTTCCTGTTGGAATCATAAGAGTCTTTTCATATTCTTGGAAAGATTTTACAAGAGTGGCAATTAATCTCTATATTTCATTAATTGACATACTTATATTCGCTGATTAAGCAACTGACCAATATGGCAATAGTTCAGCTATTGCTCAAGTATATTGTTTCTGACTTGATGCTTAGGCAACTATATAATCACAAAAATTCTGTAAAATTTGACAGTAACATAATTATTTCTGGGCTTGAGGTAAGGTTTCAGGACCCAGAAAGTAATTTTGATAGAACCTTGCACCCCTTCAGAACCAAAGAAGGGGTCAACCCTTAGGATCTCCCCTCTTTTTTAAATTGCTGATCTAGGGCATACCCTAGACAAGAGATGGATAGCAGCTGTCTCACCCCGCTTACCCTTTTAAGACTTAGTGCAATTCCTAGGCACAAACCAACCATTCTCTCTGAAACTACAGAGGAAGACCTTCTGAAATCAGCCAGGGTTTCATAGAATTTAATTCTGCTTCTCATAAAGTTAGTATAGGCTAACCTCTCCTTAAACAGAGGGCCTAATAGGAGCGTTCTCAATTTAAGAAAAATTAGACCTGGAGTATGCCCAAGTGAAAAAATTAACAATAATTCCTATATGCCCAGTCTTTGAGTTTTAAAATCCCTGAAAAACTCTTAGTGCAGGCAACTTTAGGGATGAAGGCCTGGTGTACTGCCCTCACCGCACTAGGGCTGCGCAAATCTAAGCAACACTAAATGTGGACCTAACCGAAATTTGGGTGTAGCTCACACTACTCTAAAAATGACATAAGCTCTCCCTACTTAAGTACTGGGCAGACTTTCTGCTCCAGCAGGACAAGCGATATGCCTCTCATCTCCCTTGTAAGAGACAAGACTGAATGACCCCAGTTTTAAGACCCCTGATGGGGGAGAATCCGAAGCCCTATTCTTTGTCACCTGCTTTTTAGGGAAATATGCTTTATTACTCCTTTTTGTCCAGTAAGCCTTGGAGTCCTTTCAGATCATGTACTATTTTCTTGCATGATAACTTTCACCAGAATCCTGCTCATGATGACCAAACTGGTAGCTAGCTGAGCTTCAAGCCAACTCAGAAAACCACGGCGTTTGTTATAGGCATGTGCACCAAAATGCAGCCTGCCAGGATTGACCCTCTGTAGGTCTCAGGGATTGTCCTTTGGCTCTTGATCGAGCTATCTTTCCATTCCTAAGTAAGAAAACACTGAAGAGGATGGCAGTACTCCTCATCACCCAAGGCGATCTCACCCACATAGTTGACAAGCGATGGGCGACAGCTTGTCCACTTTGGATCCCACCCCCAATTTCCTCACTCACCTTGGCAGAACTGTTGCAGGGAATCAGTGAAATCTTTGCCGAGATTATCAAACTTAAATTAGTCAGATCCAATTCAGGCGGCAATTGGGCTGATGGCCAAAAAATGGTTGTAAAAGCATGAAGAATGAAACATCGGCCAGATCACCTGACAGTTCCAATTTGACCAAAATCAGCAGAACAAATATTGGGCGCCATTGCTGAGAGTTTGAAACCCTCCAATAGTAATTCAGGCGTTGCGCCCAATGGGCCTCTATTGACCAAACAAATGGTTAATTGACTGAGTATAGTCAGGTTGGCCGTCCTGAACCCATTCCCAACCAAATGGTCCCATCCCTATATTGGATGGCCTTGGGGGATTACCATCGCTCGTTGGGCCAAACGCCGTTGTGCTAACCGTTGGAAACATAATTGACCCCTGGTCCAGACATTTGAGGTCAAACTGACAGAGACTCAGCCTGCCACCAAATTTTGCAATGATGGTTCCCAAAGAATAAACCCCCTTCTACCATCCAATTCACTGGTTAGGCCAAATTTGTGGAATCTGACCACGTTTTCACCAATCAACCACAATTTAATCAGTTGCAAGGCACTGAGAGGATTGTTAGTCGATTATTACTTTATTTCCCAGATAAAAAATTTTATTAAAAAGTAAATTTTTATCTCCCTCCTTTCAACCATATTTCATATGGTGTTTACCTGGTGGTCCGCTGCTCCACACTCTGGGTGGGCCTTACCAATTCTCTTGGTTACTATGATTCCCTCTATCACCAATTGGGCTCGACAAGTCCATAATTTTTGGCTCTATAACCTGGTTCTCATGACCTTTCAGCAGCAATATACAGGGATTTTATGGCCCTATGTTCGCCAACTACAAGAGAAGATTCACCTCTCTTTTGCCCCCAACAAAATGGTCTTAACAACCAAGAATCTCGCAATAACTATCCCAGTAGTTTCTACCCCTGTTAGCAGAGCCCCTGGGTCTGAAATCTATTCCTTGTGGTTTGCTGTTGGGATACTCCTAACCTGACATTCCGCCTTCATTTTGGGGTATCCTATTTTCCAGATCCATATCAAGTCGTATGGTTGGCAATGCCTCTAGCATTCTGGCTTACTTTCTGGATGCTTATGCACCCTGACTGGCAGGCCGGTCTAAACTTCTTCTGCCGTTTCCATGACACCCTCACTTGTTCTGGGGTCCACACTTACACGACACCAGCTTGTGGGAAAGCAGTTTGACAGGCACCATGCCCAACCCATACTCCCCTTCATGCTCATATTTCCCCTCAGGGAGTGGTAAATACCTGCGTGAATATGTCAGCTCAGTCAACACTACCATCCCACACCCATTTCAGGCCACTATAGGACTCGACTAGTGCGCCTCTATAGGTTCTGGTTTTTGCTACTCACCCATTTTTCCATGGTATTTCTCAAATTGAGCCATGAGGAGGCACCAGCTAATCTTATCTAGCTTTATATATGCTTAGTCTTGAGTTAAAAAGGTAAGCAGAATTATTTGTCAAGTCAAGTATTGGTATCGCCAAAGCAAAATCCAACATTTAAAATGGGGATTGAATTTTTATGAAACAATAGAATTTAATAAAATTCTCCTGTAAACTACTAAATATGGGATGTTCAAATCACCACAAGAAACAAAGATAACAATTATATCAATTTGGATTATCTTTTTTGTTTGTCTATTATTTCTTCCTGTCTCTAAAACCCAGCACACTGCTAATAGTAGGTGTAGTTTTATATGTTTTTTAGAATAATTTTTATAAATATCTTTAACTGAAAACCCCTTTATTTTTATTTACAATATATAAAAAATTCTAATGAATTAGCGGCTCCTGTTACATAAAGTTTGAGGCAATGGAAAATATGGCTTACTTCTCTTAGTCAAAGGGAACAATAGATGATAACCAAACCAAAATTTATAAGATAAGTCACCTCAGACCCTTCATGAATCCCACCCCCTTCATTCTCACTAGCTTCTTTTATTTAAAACACCAACCTCACTACACCTAATAAACCCTCGCTGAAAGGCGCCGCTCAGTAGTCTGTGCAATTATTATAGTTGCTGAAATAACATACTCCTAGGCCATTTTTCTTGGCATTCTTTTTTGCTATCAAAATAAATCAATCACTAAATGGTAATTTTAATATAAAGTACAGAATTATGGGGTCAATTGCTCCAGAATTTTATTTTACTGCTTAAATTTCCACTATATCCCCTACCATAGTGCTGAAGAAACCAATTTTAGTTCATATGTGACCTTCTAGTGCTAATAAACCAACACCTTATGAAAATATCTTAAATTAATTTTTCATAATAGCTTAATTTCTATAAACCCTCAGAAACAGCGATCTCCTATTATCATATCACTCTAGTTTACAAAGTTGAAGAACAGCACTGGGTAAACCGATGTATAAGGATATGTCAGGAGTAATTCCATTAACAGACCCTTGAAGCCATAAATCTGATCCCCTTTCATATGTCTGTGATGCTACTATGCCCACCCAGTTCATAAAAATATACACCAAGGTATAAAAGAGTTCAAGGCTAAGAAGTTAGATCTCACCTTTTTCCCTATATATGCTGAATATCTATTATTGATTATATTTCTTTATTTTCATTAAAACTACATTAGGATAGCACAAGGTAAAAGTCGACTGCCCTTGTTGATCCTGGAGCCACAGGGAATTACAAAGATTTGAAAGTCATGCGTGCATTATATCTTGAAGTTACCCCCTGGTTACCTGTCATGGGGCCATCTAGTATCTAATGCTTTCCTCCCTTGTACAAAACACTGCGCTTTATTTCCCATGACTAAATTTGAGGCAAACTTCGCAGCCATAGCGGAGTTATCATACCTAGTAATCTTAGGAGTGGGATGGTGGCACCGCCAGTCAGTTAGTATCCACTTAGAGAAAAAAATTACTTGCTTCACCTTTATTTTCTAATGGTAAAATTTTTTCTCTTTCCTAGATTAGTAATGGCAAATGCTGTGTCAGCAACATTGCAATACTCTTCCACCAACGTTGTGCATGAATAACCTACATTGTCTCATTTTACCACTCCCTTATAGTCAGTTTTTGATGTAGAAGGTGCTAATCAAATGTGCAGTCACTCAAAGAATGATCTGAGCTTCTGACTGACACAGCCCTCATCAAGATCAATCGCCCCTATACCCCTATAAAGCTAAGGAAGTCAAGATTTAATAACCTGTATTGAAGACATGGTAAAGTAGTGGTGGAGGATCAAAAATCCTCACATGTGACTCTCCAGTTTTTTTTGCGCAGAAACCTGATGGCACTCTGAGACCCTGTGTGGAGGACGGACACCTGAATTATTCACTATCCCCAATCCATATCCCATTCCTTTAGAAGACGCCCTTGCTCAAGCCATATTCAAGTATAAGCTCTTCTCTAAACTTGACTTGACTTTGCATTCATTAAGTGTGGGTGTCATGATTTTAACCAGATGGAATCCTCTAATGATTTAATGTTATTTGGAAGATTATAGCCAATCCCGTATGAATGGTTTATTGACTGAATTTTGTGTGATTTAATGTGATTGCTGGTTAGTTGCTCCCCAAATTGGGTTGAGTTAAAATTAGTATCCCGCCAAGTTTGGTGTTTAGGTTCTAGTGGGGCCAATTGGTGGCCCCAAATTAGTAGAAGGATCATTGATGACTAATAGCCAAGTATGATCCAATCAGTCAGCGGAATCAGTGGTCAACGCCAATGGCCATTTGTGGTCCGTTGTGGGATTTCCAGCGGAAAGCTGATGTATTTGCTTCAGATGTTCGCTGCCTGATTATCCAATGTTGGCAGATCCAACAATTATGAGTTTGAGGTGGCAGAGGTTGTTTCTGGTGCCTCATTTATTATAAAGATAAGAGGAGAATAGATGTCAGGGAGATGCCAAGATATTCCGAGTCAAAGCAAGAAACCAAAGGGTTTCTGGTGCAATTATATTAACTCAAAGTTTGAATAAAAATTTGATGTATATTTGTATTAATTATTTATATGGTTCACTGGCGACTTAAGTCTGAGGATGAACCAAAACTAATTCAGACATTGGGAAGGACGGAGTGAGAGGGTCAACGCCAGGGAAGAGAATAGAGTAGAAGAAGTAGTGTAAGAAGAAGAGAAGTGGTTGGCTGGAAGAACCAATGGAAGAGCTGATAGGTCAGCGATGGGTGCATTAGCCCTTTTGTAAATAGTATAAATAACTGGCGCTTCCTTCTCAATAAATATCTCCCTTTGACTAATCTACCTTTTCTTATAAGTTTATAATTTATTTTGTTAGTTAGGGTTTAGGCTAGGGGATCCCTGAAATGGCGTGAATGACACGCCAAGGGGTTAGCCGGCGCTGCTAGCCCTGACACCTAAGGTAAGCGGCAAGGGCTGACCAGTCTTCATACTGGTTATCCTGCCAACTAGCAGAGCACAAAGTCAATTTTCTGACAGTGGGTGAAGCCTATTCAGTATTCTCTGATTGCCATTTGGACTCAGTATAGAATTTACCAGTTTAAGGTCATGCCCTTTAGGTTAAAAAGCGTGCCTGGAGCCTTCCAGCGCCGCTTTGACTATGCTTTAAAGGACCTCAAGATCTCCTGCGCTATTGTATATGCTGATGATATTTGTCTATTATCACAATGCAGATCAACATGCTAAGAATTTAGTGACCATTGTTGCAGCTTTTCATAAGACTGGAATAGTAACAAAGCCAAATAAGTGAGTCTTTTAATGATGAAGTTCTTTTTTGGTAGATTGGTAATAATGATGGTCATGCTATTGCACCTTAAAAACTGGATACCATTGATATTATCCAACTCTTATGACACATAAGCAAGTGTTTCAGAACCTGAATCATGGACAAAGATGATTTAATAATGTTAACTCAAATCAACCTCAAGACTGAAACTCTTATTGTTGATATAAAGTTTCCAGTTGCACTATCCCTCAAGATAAAGAATAAATGAAGGAAAGATCTGGATCACCTAAAACCTAGGTGTCAATAACACCGCCAACGATGTTCTGAAAAACTACAATGGAACAAATGAATTCTTCTCATCTTTGTAACTTCATGAAGCTTTTGGACACTCTGATTTTCAGTCCAAAAGGGAACATTTCATATGCAATAACCCCCAGTTCCCTATAAGTATCACAAGCTTCAAAAAATATATCAGTTTCTATTATTTGAATTTAAATAGGTTTCTAATTCCTAGGACTTTACTGAGGTTATTCAGCGAGCCTTGGACATCTTAATGGTTCAGGCCATTTGCTGTCTTTTTATTAAGCCACATATAACTCAGAGAAGTTTTGATGCCTGTCATTTTGCTTGGCCCTGTCATTAAACAGAGCTGAAAAAGTGCAAGTTCTTTATCATTGTTTTATTTAAATAATTTTTGCCAGCTATCTCTGAGTTAACAAACCCTTAAACCTTACTCACTGGCAAAACCTCCATATTTTTTAAAATCCTGGAGTGCCAGGAGGCTTTTGAGGCAAAAAAGAAAGTTTTACCACTCCATCTGCTCTTCATCATGATGGAAAATATAAGCCCTTTTTTATAGCTTGTGATGCCTCAGGCACTCCGGTTGGTGCTGTCCTTCTTTATGAATATAAGGTGCGAGAACACCCAGTGGCCTTATTTTTTAAGAAAGAATAGTGTAACTGGGCGCTCTTAAACCATATTAATAAAGACTGTCTTCGGTTTCTTGGTCATAGATGTACCATCAGCACCAATTATAGATCGTCAACCATATTAAGATAGTGAACATGGTTCATAAGTCTCTTTATGAACTATTGAGAACCCCAAAAATTGCCTCACAGGAAACAAGGATTATATGACCTTATATATTATAACTTCAAATATTTTTTTATAAAAGGGGTCCCATAATTTTACTAGATATCTGAGAGCGATTACCTATTGGGTCCCCCTTTGGATAAAGCTTATAATTTAGTCAAAGTAATTCCTCCCAAACTTATCATGGCCCCTGTACCACAAGCCATTACCTCAGTGGCTTCCCCTCTCAAAGCCCAAATTCATATCCCGCGTTGCCAAATCCCCCATACCCCAGTTCCCTCATTTGATTCACCATTTGAGGTTATTCCTTCAGATCCAGTTTATGCATCCCTGACAGAAGCAGATTACCTCCTTGATACAGTTTTGCATCCCGGTCTTAAGACCTTGGGGGTTTTGACCTCTTGTTAAAGATTGAAGCGGGTAAGGACCCATCTGTATGTTAAACACAAAATTATAGGATAATCTTTTTTAGTGATAAAATGTAGGTTCCCTATGTCCTGAACACCCATGTCATAAGGGAACATCATAATACCCTATCATGGGTCATTATTGTGTGAAGATTTAATAAATTAATTAAATGCATGTATTATTGGAATGGCCTCAAAAAGGATGTCGCTTCTTGGATTAAGGTTCGACTTATATGTGCCCATTTCAAATATTGCAGCATATGAGTAAAAAACTCTTCCAGCTCCTCAAAAGCATAAGGGCCATGGACCTCAATATTTTTGAATTTTATTGCATGTTTGCTAATGTTACAGGGTATGATTTTGTCAGGGTATTGGTATATAGCAACAAAAGTATGCTATCTCATTCCCTGCTTAACAACTATTACAGCCAAAGAAATGGCGCGGTATTTGGGTCCCATGTTTTTTTTTGTTTTAATTTCCCTAGAAGGTAATTGGTGATAGAGGTCCTCAGTTTACCTCAAGATCTTGGGAGGCATTGTGCGGCATGCTGAAGAGCAAACCCTGAAGATCATTGCCATACCACCCTCAATCTGATGGCCAAATGGAACAAACCAGTCATTGGAGCAGTAACTCCAATGCTACGCTACCACCTCTCATAACACAAGAGAAGCATCCATTCCTTTAGACTTTTTAGAAAAATAACTCCCTACATGAGTCAATGAGAGTGTCGCCAATATAAGCCAACTTTGGTTAAAATCTTCTTTTTTAAATTAGACCCCAAATCTGCATCAATATTCCAGAAGCAGACATTTTTTAAACACATCAGAAGATGAATCTGCAGGTTCAGCAACATTTGACTAAATTCCTAACAACGCCAATCAGATTGCTGACAAAAAATGAAGTGCGGACTTAGACTACCAAGTAGGTGATTTAAGTATAATTGATATCAATATTTTTCATCAGAAATTATCCTGCCATACGTTGGCTTGTGGGAAATCAGTTCCCATCCATATCTCCCAGGTGTTAATAATGGATCTTCCATGTGGAACCGCCCCTCTCTGGAAAATTCGCACATTCTTTCATGCACCATCTCTTTCCTCATTCTAAGGCAAGAAGTAGCGGAGGTTGATAAAATAATGGTAAAAGGAGCCCCCAGAATTGAGTAGAAAAAATCTTTGACTCTTGTGAGTTAGGCGTAGGGTACAATAATCAATGTATAAAAATAGGTACAACGCTTATGGAAACAGATGAGTTTTCTTTAAAGTTTTCATCAACAGCCAGAAGCTGATCGCTGATTTTCATGTCCAAATTCCCCTACCTTATCCTCTAATAACTAAGCGCTAATATTGTGGTTCTTGATTTACAGATATGTATAAGATTTGCTCTCTAGCTCATTACAAAAGTGAAGTATGAATCCATTTTTTATAAGTGGAGGGTAATTTAAGTTCCAGGACTAAGCTATCAAGATGTATAGAACCTTGCACCCCTTCAGAACCAAGAAGCGGTCAACCTTAAGTCTCTCCCTTTTTCCCAAATCACTGATCTATGGCATACATTAGATGAGAGATGGGCAGCAGCTGTCCCATCTCACTTTTTTTCAAAATCCTATTGCAATTTCCAATCCCAAACCAATCATCATCTCTGTAACTACAGAGTAATGCCTTTAAAATCTTCCAGGTTTTCATAGAATTATATTCTGCTTATTTGAAAGAGATTGTAAGGGTTAACCCCACCCCAAATATAGGTCCTCAGCAGTATCACACTTAGTTGTTAAAATTTTTTAGACATGTATATCCTCAAGTAAAATTTAACAAACAAACTCATATATGCTTTATTTCAAGTAAAAAGGTAAGCAGCAGGATAAATTAAGACTTTTTTGGGGAATTCCAAAGTGAATCCAAACGTTTGTAATAGAGATCATACCTAACAAAATAGTAAAAATATGATTTGCTTGTAACCAGCCATTTAAATAGAACACTGGAATTTCTATGAAAAATTGAGACTAAAATTATCCTAATTTGAGATATCGTTACTGTCTAAGCCCCCCATCTTCCTAATGGTGTTTAGTTTGGATGCGGGTGTCAGGAAGCAGGGAGAACTTTGCAATATTGGCTCTGGTGAATCATTTAGGTGGGGAAAAATCTTTTAGTGCTGGGACATGTATGACAGTGGTGGCGGAAGTTTCAGTGAGGCGGTTAATTTCACCTTTTGTAACAGCGGGTAATTTGGAGGGTGTATGGGGGTATACAGCCCAGTTAAAATCAGGGCCACTTAGACGATAGCTCGCTTCAGCTCCCTGATTTGAACTGCAAAAATTCTTGATCAATTGAGTTGATCGACTGAAATTGATAAACTGGTAAAATAATAGTATGAAGACTATTATTAAAGTTGATTAACAAAAGCCACGTTGAGTAAAGGGTCCAACGCTAGACTTGTGCCTCTTTCTCTTGAAGATATGTTTGGACTGGTAGTGAACACTTCCCTATTTTCTTCACAAAGAGGCTAGCAGAGATTTGATAACAACAGCCTAAGGGTTCTAATCCTTGCATTATTATCCCAAGAGTAAGCTATACATTCTATGTATTAACAATTTAGTTATTATCAGTTTTAAATCTGCCTTTATTCAGGACTTGTGGGGTTATTATAATATAATCAGCGCACAGTCTTTCAGCTAACTACTGGGCATAATTAATTGTTCCATCATGGTTTTCCCCTTGAGTTTTAGGCTCTGAATCTTGGCAGATATCTTTGCCTTGATTTTCTTAGCTACATAATCCTCAGTGTTTGGAGACCAATTTACTGGTATCAGGAACTCGCTACCATTTGATTCAGGTCATGTTGCCTATGACAATTCTATCGTTTGAAACAAGCGTTAGAATCTGAAACAAGCGTTAGAACGCCTAGGTAGTTTATGCCAACTTAAATTCATTCACTCTAAACGATTTTTATAATAATTCAACTGTCAGATGTTACTCCCTCATTGATTTTTGCTCAATACCGTTGATTATGATCCCTGACAATAATACTAATAAAGTTAAACATCGGATCTCTTCCATTGATTAATTAAGACTAACACATAGTCAGAAACCAATATTGAGATATCAAATTGCAAATACCAATCATCAAATCGATATGTTGGTCAATGGGTTGGATAATGTGGTCAACTAAAATTCTAACAATCCCTTTTTTAAAGTAAGCGACAGATTATGCCTCTGTTTTGTGGAAATGGTGAGATTTTGGGTTAGGACACCATGGCCTTAGCAAGCTGGTGGTTGCTTTATAAAAGGGTAGCATTAGGTTTGAGGACATAATTTTCAGTTAAAAAGCAGGTAGTCAAAGTCTGAACTCAGATAATGATTTAAATTAAATGATTTAGTAGTTGGTGGAGACAAATTCACCAGATTCAGTCACTTTATCCAAAAGGTCCCAGGGATTTTGTTTACATGGATTAATTAGGTGATAGATGGCTGTTATTTGGTAAGTTTTTATGCAGGAGAATTTTTGGATTGAACTTGGGTTGAACCCTCCTCATTATTGGTTGGCATGTGTCAGAAAATTAACCAGATGGATTCCTCCCAATAAAATAAGCTTTAGGAGTGTCAGTTAGTAAGGCGTGATTGCTGGCCATTCACCTAGTTTGATTTAATTTATTGTTATAATAATGTTGATCGTTTTAGGTTCAGAAGATTACTAGTTCAGCGCTGACTGCAAACTTATGGGTATTATTGGAATTTCTAGTGGAAAATCTGATGTAGTTGCTCACTAACATCTGACAATGATTTTGCTGACTTGAATTCGAGTTTAGCAGATTCTTATCCAAGTGCTAACTGCCATGAAAGATGATTGTGGGATTTTATGGTGGTAAGCTGTAGTATTCGTTATCAATCATCTGATTATGAATTTGCTGCCTAATTCAGAGTACCAGTGACTTATGCTGATGATGCTCAAAGTATTTACTATAATATTAAATTATATATGGTTGACTGGTGACTTATGCCAAAGATGAGTTGACCTAATATTTGTGATTGGGATGAGCGGATTGGGAGGGAATGCTACCACAAATGACTAAATTTGGTTGAGATTCCGCTTGGATGGCTGAGGGGCTTTCATAAGCGCAGTTATCTAGAGTATAAATAGTCGTTTTTCCTCCAAATAAAGATCTCTCTTTCTCCAACTTTCCTATTTATTTGATGTAGCAAGAGCCACTAAAGTGGATAGGGTGGGACTAGAGATTCCCAAATTAGGAGCGGGGTGATGTGCCTGGAATGGTTAATGCTTCCAGCACCCATACCTCAGCCCTATGAGGAACTGATGGAACCTGTCCAACTGGCCACCAACAATGATGTGCTGCTGGCCGTCAGCCTTAAGGGTGGTGCAGCACAGGATTGCCATAGCTGCCCAGGATGGGGAAGGACTCTCCAGGCACACCCAAGATGGTTTGGTAATTGGTCATAAGGGTGGTGTAGCATGGGAGTGCCGTGGCCACCCAGGATGGGGGATGGACTCGCCGGGGCACACCCAAGAGGGACCATGGGGCCAAATTGAAGTCGTTGGTCTGCTGTGTTGGTGGGTTGGATGAGGACTTATATGTGTTTGGTATGCCTAAAAGGCAAAACAGCAAGGATTAACCAGTCATCATACTGGTTGGCCTGGCACACTAGCAGAGCCACTGTTTGGAAAAGCGGTTATTTGACAGCAAGGGTGAAAATTGGCCGGTGTGGGTTTGTGTTGCAAAATTTTGCTGTTGATTCAATGAGCGCACAGCCTGGGGGTGAGGGCAGCTAAAATTCCACTCAAACGCTGTTGTGTGGCCTCATGGGTAGAGTTGGCAGTGTTTGTGGGTCTAATTAGTATTGACATACTTTTTTAATATGTCCAGATTGTAGCAAAAGGGGCAAATTGTGTGACCATTGTCAATTTGATTCCAAAAGAAATGTTCTGTTGAAGATAGAATGTAGGCACGCAGTGAGATTTGCTGTGCCATATTTCGCTGGTGAGGGGTAAAGGTGGTCTTTGCCCAAGGTGCTGTGAGGCGCTCAGCCCCACTTTGAACAATAAATTGGAGGATGAGATACTTGCCAATATTGAACAGCCCTGACATCAACTTCTCATTAAGTGTTTGAGGGGCGAGGTGTGAGGGGAGGTTTGAAAAGGTCCCCAAGAGCATGATCAGCAGTCAGACATGCTCAGGTGATGATAAGGGGAGTCTTTGTATATTGACGGCATTACTGCTGCTGCAGCCGCGTCCACTTCAGTGGAGAACCTATATTAGAATAGCCATTTAAGGGCGGAAGTAAATAAAACTTGCTGCTGCAAAGGTGGCAGTTTACATCTTGATCAAACCTACATCATCATATGGAAAGAGACATCCTTACTTGACGCAAAGGAAAAAGTAGATGGTGGATCAAGGTTAGACTAAAGGTTGGGTGAATTGCGTTGACTTGCGCGGGGTGGAGTGCTAATTACCTTGTAGGGACATAGCGGCCAGATGTATTTATCAGACTGAATGAGCCAGTTCACACACAGTTGGCTGCTTGGTGGTAAATGCTAGTGGTGGAGCGCCGCTGCCTTATACTGGAGTGGCAGGTGGTGGAGCTAAGGGCATAGGCTGGAAATAGTGTTGCAGTGAGTTGATAGGGAATTTGTTTAGATTTCTGAATTAAGTTTGCTCAAAAGTGGGATCAAGAAGAAAGAAACCTCTAAATACAAAAAAACAATCTGGACTTACAATACCTCTTGATAACTTTTGGGAATCACGTCCAATATTGTTAGTATGTCTACCAATTAAGGAATTAATTTTTAACATTAACAAACTAAAATCAGCAATTAAATCCGTTATTCATGGCTTAGTAACTCCTTCTTAGGCACATCATAATTCCTGGCACACTAATGATAAAAGTGTTGGATTATTTTAATTTATTTTGTTTCACATATAATAAATAGAATAATTCATTATAAAAGTTTGTTTTTATTTATTTTATTATATTAAACTTTAAATGGGGACCAACTACCTAAATCTGCCCCTTTCAAGCTCCTCTCTAGGAGCACCTTCACACACTACAATCACCAGTAGTGCCTTGTGGACTGTGGATGCTTTTATGGGTTCTAGCATACCTATAAAGTATACCTAGTTTTTACTTGGCATGTTGGGTTCCTAACACAACTCACAACTTGTGGATGCTTATAATGGGATACCTCAACTATTTGAGTGATGGTTACTTGGCTTGACTACAACACCTAACTTACTGATAACAAATAGGAAACAATCATTGTAAGTACCATTAATAAAGTTTTTTAGTCATTTATAAGAACCTTTTCTTCCTGAGAATAAAGTAGTGGCAGTGACTTGTTATGAATCTTTAGAAAGCTTTTTCATATTTACAAGATGCTCCATAATTAAGTAAGCTTTTTAATATTAAAAATTGATAGTTTTATAGGCAACACTATGCCAGGAGAGCTGACCAATAGAGGTCCAAAGTTCATAGGTAAAGCACTTTAAGCTCACTCACCGATGGTCCTGCCGGGACCAGCTGATCCATCTTGTTGACAATGGTCCATGCTAGGTGAAATCTTCAATTTATTTATAAAATGGCTAGATTATGTTAATTGGGTTTCCGCCATCAACCATTACGCAGAATCTGATCATTTTTACATTTATATCACTATAATTGCAACCAGATAAGTAGTTTGAATTTGTGATTTAATATAATAACAGCAGGGTCTCAACTTGGCTAAACATAGGCTTGATTCTTGCTGACACCCAGAAAACAATTATTCAATGTCTTGGGGCGAAAATCAATTCTTCAAAAAGGGTAGATCAACTGACTCTTTATAATACCCATTCTGGGCTCGTTCTACAAGTTGCATGGTAAAAGGTTTGGAGACAATTTAATGGCTTTATTCTTTAGCTTGGCATTGCTTTAAGATGCCACCAGTACTTGATGGGGATTAAATATCTGCTGTTTTTGAAATGGGATAGATGACTAGTTGACTATAAAGTATCCCCTAATATATTTTCAACTTACTTTTCCGTGGTCCTCTTTGTCCACAGATAAATTAATATAGTTCATATTGTTCTGTTTTGTAGGGCAGCAAGCATCATAATGCCTTTGAAATCGCAGGACCAGAAAGTTACTTCAGAGATTACCTGCCAAGCCTCACATTAACACGTTGTGAGTAACTAGTCCCTACTGCATTTTAGTGCTACCTTGTTGTTGATTGAAGCAGTTGTCATATCTCTAAATTGTGTGATCCAAAAGTGGTCTCTCACTTCTTCAGGTACTAGATCGCTACCAATGTTAAATTCCTTGATTGATGTGAGCAATAGAGCTTGGTGAAGCTTAGGATAATTCTTTGTAGCATTCTAAAAAGTAATTTTCACGTCAAATTCAGCCATGGGCTTCATTATCAATAAATCTGAGCCAAGTGATAGAATTGGTTTACAAATTTCGTATTGGTCTCATATTTTCTAAACTAGATAGTCACGAATTTGTCCTTAGACTATCCACTTTCTCTGAGCTTAAATAAATAACATGGCGTATCTGAAGTACATGAAGCTCAATTGTCTTCAGGGAGTTAAGGCGTAATCAGGTCTTTACTTTGGTCATCCAGAAAATTTTATTGAAATAGTAGTCTTGATTAAAAATCTGCTAACGTATGGCTATTCTGTACATCTTTAAAAATAGACTGTATATTTCTGTTTAATAAAGTTCAGACTAACAGGGTAAACGCTGAAGAGGCCAGAATAGAATTACTAGAGATTTGGTAACAAAGGCAATTTGGTTAGACCTAATATGAGGCCTGGATTACTAGGTTTTTTAGTGTGTCCGTGATCTTGAGCTGGAGTTCTGGTAGACTAAGGTAATGCTATAAGTGCAGCTGGCAATGAACATTGGGGTTAAATGTGGGGATGAATATGATATAAACCTCTGAAACTTCATCCTCAAATAATTCAGTCTTGACTTGATTGAGACTTGATATTTGCACCAACAGCATTCTTTATTCATGCTAGTTTTAATGCACCATTCTAATGTCAATCATTCCCTTTTGTCTTTTTTTTATTGCAGCTTAAATTGTTTTACAACATGATCTCAGTTCTTTGACAGCGTAACAAGATTAAGAGTTCAGCATTTTTCGAGTTTCTGGCCCTGGTTAGCCTCTCGCAGCTCTCAGGTAATATGACAAAGGTCATTATTGGAATTTATTACATCATTTAAATAGTTGTGCAAGTTGAGGCTGGCGTCCTTTTGTGAGTCAATATCCTGGCACATGGAGACTTCTTTATACTGAAGAGATTATATATCTTCCTGTAAAGAAGTAGTAGCTTTGGCAGTAGTGACAATATGCTGTCCTTAATTCACATCTCCTGCTGTGTATATTAACTAATATTTTCACATATCTAGCTTGAAAAACATAATCTTGACCGGCAGTAATAATATTTTAGAGCCTCTTAAAACGGTTTACTCCTTGGAACCACTCAGGTGTCGCACATCTCTTTTTTAGCACTAGTGGCGCTCAACCCAAAAAGGGGGCCCTCCACGCAACATGATTTAACGCCTCTCTTGTTATAGCTTTTTGGCTAATCTCAATCACGTTACAGTTCAGCTGCCCTATGTTTTTATCCAACCGCTAAGAAGTTTTTTCTAAGATTATGTTGATATCCACTGCTTGTTGTACCCCTTGGAAACAGTTCTCCAGTTGTCTATGTAGGGACTGCAGGAAATCTACATCATGCTGTTTTTGGTTATTTTTTCCAAATCTAATTCTGGTTCTGGACAATAGTCATTTTTGAGTTATGCACAGAGGGTTGGAGATAGTTTATACCAGATTGACTAAGCTGCGTGGTGTTGTTGATTAAGGATAATAGCTGAATATTATTTAAACCATGATAGCCATCATAATATTGAAGCAATTGTTCTTGGTTATACTGAAGGTAGAATTGAGAACTCTAAGGTCAATGTTCTTATGACTGAAGAGTTGACAAACACGTAATTGTATCCGCCCAATCTACTGGATTTGTACGCTGGTGGAAGAGTAAAAAACTCTCAAACTGGGGTGTGTAGTTCCATCTCACTTCGCTTATGCTACTTTAGAAGGATTAGGCTGAATGATGTAGAAAAGGATCAATTCATCTTTTATGAGATAATCTCATTGAAGATTGAGTTCTATATTAAAGTTGTTTTAAGTTTTATAAGGATGGAAAAGTGGCAGTCTCCCCACCCCGCGCTAGTGTGGCTGCAGCACCTGATCATTTCTTTTGGGCTCGGGTCAATAATGGTAGGCAGATTTGTTCCCTCTGCTTTGGCCTCGACCATGCAAAAAGAGCGTGCCCTAAGGCCAAATCTGCTGATGCAGCTTCTGAGCCCCCTCTGGAGGTTCAGTATGGGGCGCTTTGCTGCCCCCTCCCACCCTCCAATCTCGTTCAGTGGGCCCACATGGAAAATCAGCTCCACCCAAAACCTCCATCCTCACTCTCCCACCTAAATCTACGCCAGCCAATCAGAGCAATGCTTGGACCAACATTTGTACCCAAGCAGCTGCCCATTCGCCCAATCCTACCCACTCAAATTTAAACGCCACTATTCCAGTGAACCAAAATCCATGGGATCTATTGGCTGAAACTGACGAATCAGGTAATATCCTTATTAGTAAGCATACAGGTCAACCTCTCTGCCAAGGCGATTATGGTCAGGAAGAATTTTTCCTTCCTGACTTCGATGAAACCCCTACCCCTCGCCATTTCGCTCCTCTGCTCAATACAGCCCCCTTCCAAAGTGACCACCAGCTCGCCTTAGCTGCGGTGGCCTCTCCTCATTGCCCAAAACTACGCACCGCGTGGCCCAGTCAGTGGCTCAGCTCCAGCATGGCCTGCCCACCATCTTCTTCCCCCTGACTTCCCTGAATCTCCCTGCAGTGACATCTCAAAATTATTTGATGATGCTGAAATTGCTGTTATGAATGTTGCAACACTTGCTTCATTCAACTCCTCAGCCAAAATCACCCGCCACAGTATCTCCCTATTCACCCAACTTCCTGAAGCCCACAAAGAAGCTGAAGTTCTCCTCGCAGCTTTTGTTGAGACACTTTCCCGTCATTATCTTGATGCAGAAGTGGAAAACTCCTACTACGCTGACCTCAGCCCCCACTATGCAGATGCCCCAACGCCCTGGCTCTCTGCTCTGATCCAGTACTGCAACCAACACCCCTTGATTGAGGCGGGTCTTTCTGAAAACCAACCCCCGACCCCTCCTCACCCTCTGCCATGGTGGGTTAAGCAGTTTCTGCTTCCCACCTGGTTAGTAGTTTGTTTTGCCATTTTGAGTGTTGTGATTGGTACTGTCCATCTCCTGGTCGGTGTACCTCGAATAAATCGAAAAGTGGCAGTCTCTTGTAGTGAGCACAATGATGTAGTGTGCGACAAACACACAATACTGCATAGATAATAGTCCCTTCTTGGAACTTCTTTGATCTTCCTTGACTGTATGACCTTTGCCACTGACAGGTTCAGATTTGCAAAATATTTTACGGAAAGCTATATGATAATCAAAGTCTCCAATTTTTGATATAGTGAATCTCTGCTACAGAAATAACTTCCATAAAACAAAATATATCTCGGGAAAACAGTAATTCTTTATAAGATATATAAAGAGAAATATTTAAAGTCATTTTCATAACCCCAGACAGTGTTGCCTGATGTTAGTATCGCCATCATTGTGGAGTACAATAAGAACAAGGATTTAAAATGAGTACAATAGGCATTTTTGTACCCATTTTTGCAGGGAAAATCTGATAAAAATGATGTGATTCGCCGTGTGATGATTCTAGTATATCTGGGAGGCCCAAAATTGGATGTATAATGGTACGCCTTGGAAGCTGGGATGATCACATCAATTCCTTTTACGCTATAATAACAAGTAGAAGTAAGTTATCTGAAGTCAAGTAATCATCTTTATAAAGCATCTCCAATATCTTAGTTTTTCTTGGAATGTCATATTTATGACATGATAGCTTAGCCATTAAACGCCGTAGTTATGTTATTGTTCCAAGTCTTCCTGAAATTGTTCAGTAAACAGCTGAAAGTGTGTATGGGTTAATAAGTGCACACTTGGCTTGTTGGACATGAACACATCAATAAAAGCCATCAAACAAGTCCTATCACACGAGCTGCTCAATATGTTACCTCATCTCCAAAATCATAGGTGTGTAATGTAACTGTAGTCAGAGGCACACCCTGCCCTTTTAATGAAGTTGCCATCAGGTGTTGGGGGGTCCTGGAAGAGGTAGAACTACGCGCCAGCCTAGCTGGAAAATCTTAGCTGCTAAAGATCCACAATCACTGGCATTATTAAGCCCTACAAGGAAAGAGGTTAATACCTGATGGGGAACCACTGTTATAAAACTCTTACTTTGGGATGCCTAAAACCTTGCTATACACCATCGCCTCCTCGATGGTTGCCACACCTGCATCATGACATTAACAATTGTTATCAGTAATCCTTGTCAATCCATATCATAAACTTTAACAATTGAATCAGAGCCTTCCTACGGATTGCTTTTTACTTGGGACATCACAATGACTAAGCATATGCTGCATTCCGCGCCTTCCTCAACCAGGTGGGAGGCTCCCATGCAGCATGGTAAAAATGGCTTGAAAAATTGGAGTAGTTTTTAAACTCGCACAACAAAATGAAGCACAAGCCATGTATCAATTAGCTAAGAAGTTTGACCCTCTTAATCTTACCTCTGAATAAAAAACCTGCATCTATACTGTCAGGAAGTTGATATGACTAGATGATATGCTACCCATATCGGTGGATCAAAGGGGAATCAAGATGAGTCTCAAGATTTATGAAAAGGGGATATACAAATTATAATTGAGAAAAATGAGAACATTTGGCAAATCGAGAGGAATCATGCCAAGATTTGATATGAATAAGAGCAACTCAAAAAAGGAAGAATAATAGAAGATACCAAGCTGAGGATGTATCCAGCTGGGGAATTGAGGTATAAAGAGCCTGATGGAAGATAAAAAGGGAATAGACTTTTATGAGAAATAGAGGAGTGCAGAATGGTCTGAGAGATACTTTAAAATAAAGATGGAAATAAGGGGCAATAGCTCCATATATATTTTATCAAGTTTTATTATAAGAATTGGTGATCCTCATATTGTTCAATTGGATTGCTCAGTGGCTATACCCTGTGCAAAATCCAACTTGGTGACAGCGGACCCAGACGCTGAGAAATTAACAGTGGTGCTCACTACAGGGGTCCACTTAGAAACTATAGCGGGTAAAACACAATGACAAATCTTCATAGGTTCTGACCTAACCTGATCAGGTTTCAAGCATGGTATGCTAAAGAAGCCTGGGAGACACCTAACTCAAAACCAACATTATTTACTGTTACCAAACCAGGGTATGATGAAATTATGATTACTGTGCAATTTGAGAATTGCCCAGGGATGATTACTAACCAACACGGATGCTCCACGAATGTGACTCCACAAAAACTAAAAATTATTATGGAATGGTTGTTGCGTGGGTATTGCCTATATGAGGACAAGAGTGGGGAAAATGCAATGAGTCTGTTTTTTAACCAACGTGATCAAGAGAATCGATATGAACTGTACATGTCTTATTTGGATGCCACTACTATGGGGTTAACTCGCCGCCTCAGTACTCATGGAATTGAGCAATACTTAGTCACTTATGTGCAACCTTCGATACGCCAGCTACTACGTGTCCGGGCTCGCCATAACATTGAAATTGGAGATGTATTGCAGTTCGCCCAAGCACAACAGTTTGATACTCGCCTCCTGCTTGACCGCCTCAATTATTCATTCTCAGAAATACAAGGGGCTGGCACAGATGGATCATTGTGTCAGGGATGTTCGCCATTAATTGGACCTTCTAGTACCACAGTTAACTCAGAATTACCTTGAGTAATAAGAGAACTACTAGAACAGCATGGACTATCAGCGGAGTGGATTTAGGATGGGACAACCTTGGGGATAATACCAAGAGCTGCATGATGGAGCTAGCCAAATGGGCGGAAGCTCTTGAAGCTGTGATTTCTCAGCTCAAGGAAAGAATGATCATGATGGAACTGCAATTGGTGGCCCAAGTCAGTTCTCTATTAGCAGAATTAGATCAACTCCATATCAAATGGGATACCCAGCAAACATCTGATAACACGCTTATTCTTCAGTCAACGTCTACCGAGTATTAAAACTCATTTGTTAAGTTACATGACTGGAAGTTGTTAGTCAGGCAGAACGCCAACGAGCCTCCCCTCTTCCTATCAGTGAGACAAGTGAGTATGTGGACATGCAAGACCACATTGATACCCTTCGATGGGTTAATGAGGAATCAGTGCAGGAATGATCCTCCCGTGTTAACCAAATAAACAACGCCAACAAGCAAGTGGAAACGCAAGACAACAACAAACCGGCCTGCAGAATATACTTGAGGATGTTCTTTCACGATTATAAACTATGGAACAAACACTGAATGAGGAAAAGGAATTCTGCCTGTAATTGTAACAGCAATATGACACGCTGCGCTAAGAATGGCAGGATGGATGGTGTAGATGTGCTTCAGTTAAGATGGAACAGCTGATTATTAAACAGTTCACGGGGTGTTCCAGAGATGGGGGAAATGGGGCAGTTAGTGGTGACTTGGGGGAAGAATGTTATGGATCAGCAAACGAGTATCCATTGGATGGTACAACGGACCCCCCATGTGATGACACTTCTTCTGATTCCGCTTTGACAAGTTCAAGCTCATCCAGCTGGTGGCATGATCACACACCAAATAATGGTTCCCATAGTCGCTCCAAAACCAATTTGCCCGCCCCCTACAGCAGAACCAGAGAGCTGAGTGAATTTTTTCAGATCCAAAAGTTACCCCCTTTCAGTCATAATGGAAACCTACACGGTTATTTTAAACGTTTCTATTCGCTGTGGAAGGGGCTACCGATCAACAAAAAGTGAAGTTGTTACTGTACGCTTTAGATGTGAAAAGTTTTGACCAAGTGACCTGCTATCTTCCAAATACCTTGGTGTCTTACGCACAAGTAAAAGTGATCATTATCTGGCTGTTTGGAGGTGCTAACAAGATATCTCAATGGAAAGCCAAATTTATGACTATACAGTTTAACCAAAACGAGACCATATCAGAATTTTCCAAGTGGTTTTTGGTGGAAGCTCACATTATACTTGGGGCTAATATTCTAACCACTAAGATTGTAGGTATAGTGATGACGGCGGTGGTCAAACCATATCAGGAACTATATAATGCTATGTCCCATGTGTTGAATAGGGATACCAGCCTCATTTAGATTGTGAACGCCTTACGTCAACTCTCTGCCACTTGCGGAGCCCCCAAAGTAGCCCAAAAACCCTCCATTGCCCCCGCTCCATCCTTTTCTGAATATTGGGTGCAGCGACTGGGTTATCAGCTGCTGGAACATAATCATCCCTCATATGAGTCAGTAGACCCTTTCCATCCCATGTATGCTTCACCAGTTTGACTGCGACCATGGAACCTTACCATCTATTCTTGACATGATCCTTCCAGCCCAAATTATATACGTGCACCTTTTATGAACACTTGCTTTCAGTGCGGACAAAGAGGGCATTATGCAGCCAATTGATCTAGCAAACCACAAGTGTACGCAATGCCAACTACGTTAACTGAGCAGGGAAAAGCTTGAGCATAGTAGATATGGGACGCTCTACCTCCACTAAGCTCAATTCACTTGTCTTAATATCTGCCAAACAACTTTATGAGTAGAAATCGACCCTCAATTGGACAATTTGTTATATTAGAAGCTTTTGTTGGATACCCCTGCTTCTGCTTCTGAGAGTAAGAGTTCACCTAATCGGGCTGAGTCCCACCAAGATGTGCAGAAACCATATTCATGGCAGATACTGGAACAGATTGGCACCAGCAACGCAGATTCTTCACTAAACGTCGCTCCTTTAGTAGGGGTTAACATAGCTATTCTTGTGGAATAATCGCTAGGGAGTATCCTCAAGTCGGCAAGGGTATTTCTTCCTTCCTAAGTAACACAAAGCCCTTGAACATATAAGCAATACACAACAATGTTTCTTCTTACTCAAAATGTACTTATTGTGACATATTCGTTAAAAACACCAAAATCCGCACTATCATAGACATGGGAGCGCTGGTAAACATAAACTCTACCCAGTTAGTGGCTACTTATGTTGAAACTGGATGTGGCCCATTGAGTAAAATCCGGGATGGCAGGAATGCATAGCACTGTGCTATAAGGAGCATATAGCGCGTTGCCTCTACAATTTGGGTCATTCCAGGTGTCTGCTCCAGCGGTGGTCTTGCCAAATAACCACTACCATATGTTAATTGCCGCAGTTTTCATAAAAAAATTTGGCATTGTGATAGATATGGCGGAAAAAAATCCTTACCATATTTGGTCAACAAATTCCAGTATATTTTTCCTTTGGTGGAATCCCAACGGATTCAGTCCACTCCAGTCAGATCAATCTAACATACAGTGATGGAGTAATCCATGTTCGCTACCAGTGACTGAATCGGTGGACCAAGATCCTCCCCCACCAGATATATGATTATAAGGGAATCCTGCTTTGAGCAACGCGCCCTTTAAGCTTACCATCTGGACACCAAGGCATAATAGGGACTGGGCTCAAAATCGAAGCCCTTAAGGGGATTTATGGAGAAATCCTGGCACTTCATCAGCACTTGCAGCTTAAACCACACATGGCTATGAGGTTATCGCTTCCTGGGAATGGGGAGGTGAAGGTGCTGCTCGCGAACCTACAGAAGGAGACAGTAACAATTAGGCTGCACCAAGTGGTGGCTTACCTACACTTTGTCCCTATTGGGAAAGTTTGACATATTCATGACTTTGGCTCCTGGAAGATCTCGGACTACCAGCTCGCTCCTCATTCAGCGTACTGACTGTAGTTCTGCGGTAAGTGCTCATGAGTCTATTGACTGATCAGCAAGATAAGGCTATGGCATTATTTGAAAAGTATTGAAATATTTTCACAAATGATGATCATGACTTGAGGTTTGCTCAAGGGGTGGTATATCAGATTGATATGGGGTATCACCCTCCCATTTGTTCGCGTCCTATTAGATGATCTAGAGCAGCAGAAGATGTTGTCTCCAATGAAGTAGATAAGCTTATTGAGCAAGGGATACTAGAGCCATCAAACAGTCCGTGGGCGTCGCTTGTGCTCATTGTAAAGAAGAAGGATGGCACAAATCAAGTGGTTATTGACTATTGTAAACTCAATAATGTAACAATGAAGGATTCTTACCCTCTTCCATGGATTGGCAATGCGTTAGACCAATTGGGTTGGGCGAAATATTTTTCTGCCATGGATCTGATTTTGAGGTACTGGCAGTTTGAATTGCCACCAACGGAACAGGAGAAATGTGCGATCATCACCTTGAGAGGGTTGTTCCAGACAACGTGCATGCCGCAAGGATTGTGTAATGCTCTGGCTACATTCCAGCGTGCCATGGATACTATTTTAGGTGATTTAACGCTGTCCTACATCTTATTTTACCTTGACGACATCAATGTGTTTTCTTGGATGTTCACAGAGCATCTGGCCCACTTGGCAAGTGTTTCAGCGCCTCGCTGCCGCTAATATAAAATTAAGCCTCAAAAATGCCATTTTTTTAAAGAGCAATTAGAATACCTCAGTTTTGTTGTGGATTCAAGTGGGCTTAAACCACAGCTGGCTAAAGTGGAAGCGATAGGCAAGATGACTTAACCAGAAAATAAGTGGGACATTCAGTTGTTTCTGGGAATGGCTGGGTATTATTGATGATTCATTCCTAATTCCAGCTGTATTGGGGCACCACCTTTCGAGATATTAAAGAAAAACGCTTCTTCCAATTGGATAGAATAATACCAGAATGCATTTGATGTATTGCATACCTCGTTAGCAAGTGCACCCATTTTGCAATACCCAACTTCAAAAAGCTGTTCATAGTACAAATGGACGCATCCTTAGCTGCTATTGAGGCAGTATTATCCCATAAGGATGATGACGGTGTGGAACATACTGTCGCCTTCTGTAGTTGGAGCTTGAACTATCATTAATGAAACTACACCATAACCAAGTGGGGGTGTTTAGCTGTGATCTACGCTTATAAACAATTTTGGGTATATTTGCATGGGGTAAGATTTCAAGTAGTAACGGATCATGCTTCCTTGCATTGGCTACAGAATCTGCGTGAACTGGAAGGACGGCTTGCACGTTGGGTCCTGAAGCTGCAAGCATACGATTTTGATATTACATTGACCTGGGGCAAAACATCAAAACGCGGATTGTCTGTCTCAATTGCCCACGGTCGCTATCACAGAGGATCTAGATGATATAATGTATGAAAAGATGATGGTGAACAAATGCCAGGATGAGCCGCCGCAAGTGATCAAGGTGATAGATGGACTCAGGGAGGGTACCTTCATAGGAGGGGGAGAATTATACAAGCAGATTAGAGACTTGACGCTGAATTTTCCTAAGCCTTCGAGTAGACCCACAATAATTATGGATGCTCATTAGGCTGTAGGCCATGGAGGTTTGTGGAAGACGCTGGAGTTTTTGTGACCCCAATACTTCTGGGAAAGCATGAATTATGATGTACTGGAAACTATTAGCTGTTGCTATCAATGTCAAGTTGAAAAACCTTTCCATAAGAAAACCACCTATCAATTAGTGAAGCCCCGGTTTGCATGGCACACCGTTTCCATTGATGTAGTGGGACCTCTGCTGACTAGTGCCAATCGATCCAAGTATATAATTGTCGCCATCAATCATTTGAACCAATGGGTGGAGGCCAGGTTATTAGCGACTTGGGCGCGGTCACCACTGCCAAGTTTATTATGGATTGTGTTATACAGTGGCATGGCTGCCCACAGTTCATACTGATGGACAACGGAACCAACTTTACTTCACATATCCTGATGAAGTTAAATGAGTTGATGGTGATTCACGGGGTTTTGACCACCCCCTATTATCCAGAATCAAGTGGGATGGTGGAGCGAGTCAATGGAACCCTAGTAAACTTACTCCACAAAATGATAATGGACCGGCCCTCAGAATGGAGTGCTATTCTACCTAATGCTGTTTTCACTTATAATATCAGCAATCATTCTGCCACTGGCAAAAGTCTATTTCAACTTCTGTATGGTCGACATATGGCTCTGCCTGCCTTGCTATATTCATGTGTAGAGGACACTGGTGGTGTGACTCTTCAGCGATATCTGAGGCAACTCATGGATACATTAATTAAGTTGCAAAATGAAGCCTACTCCACCAGTTGGCTAAGAAAATTCGTGACCAGGCGGCCGACCAGAAGCGCCAGAGCAGAATTCCATTGTTCACTGAAGGAAATATGTTTTATTATATGACCAGCATGGATTCAGACAAAAAAAATAAGCTCTCCAACATTTGAGTCGGCCCATTTGAGATTATTAAGAAGACTGGGATGGATCTCTACACAAATAAGGAACCTGATGGGGTCAGATTATCAACTGAGTCTATGCGAAGTTCCTTTGAGCATACAAACAGTAAGAGCCTATTGTCCAGTCAAAGGCGGGTAATGTCCTGAAGTTGATATTACTGGACGATATGCTACCCATATTGGTGGATTAAAGGGGAATCAAGATGAGTCTTAAGATTTACAAAAAGGGGATACACGAATTATGATTGAGAAAAATGGGAACATTCGGTAAATTAAGAGGAATCACGCCGAGATTCTATATGAACAAGAGCAATAAAAAAAGGAAGAAGGATAGAAGATACCAAGCCAAGGATGCATCCAGCTGGAGAATCAAGGTATAAAGAGTCTGAGGGAAGATTAAAAGGGGATAGCCTTTTATGAGGAAAAAAGAGCGCAGAAAGGTCTGCGAGATATTTAAAATAAATATAGAAATAAGGGGCAATAGCTCCATACATATATTTTATAAAATTTTATTTATAAGAATCGGCAATCCTCATATCGTTTGATTGGGTTGCTCAGTGGGTATACCCTGTGCAAAATCCAACTTGGCGACAGAAGACCCAGACACTGAGAAATTAACATTTACCCTCTACTGAATATGACTCATAAAGATAAACAGGTAAAAGTCTAACACTAATGACATTGAAACAAACATAACATACACAATGGAAATGACTATAAACCTTATACCACCAATGTAGGATACAGATGTGCTTGTAATATGAACCATGTGGTGTTTGCCATCGCCTCATGTCCTAGCCATAAGCAATATACAATATTATGTACCTAAAAATATGGACCTAGCGGCCTTAAATCTCTATTCTATATAAAAAAATTTAATTTGAAGTGCTCGTCACGTTAAGTCTTCACTTTATTCATTAAAGCCAGAACACTGGGTTAGTTGTTGTTCAGCCATAAATCCATTACCTAAGTTTGCGGATTTTATTAGGGCTGTCACAAATTTAGCTCCTGGACCTTATTTTATTTAGTTAAACTTCAATACATTCACAGTGTCCGCCCACAATCTCAGGATGATGGAACATATCAAGCAGGAGTGTCATTGAAACCAGGCTGTGGCGACCTTTCACATATAAACCCTTTTGGCTTATACCTTAATCACTACTTCAACCCCATTTTATTATGCCAGCATCGTGTCAAATACACACATTTATCAGAAAAATAAAGGTTCTATCACGAACCATCAGTTGTATGGAATTGGCTTCGGTTTTTGCACTATAAAGGCCTTAATAAATTTGATTGTGTCTAATTCTTTTTGCCTTAGTATAGTAGTAATCAACCGCAAAGTGTCAGTGAAAGCACTTGTGGATAAAGAGGCTTGGGCAACTTCTTTGGCAAAAAAACTCAAGCTCTATCCTTAGCTGTCATGACAGGAGCATCAGTAATGGGTGAACTTGGGTCTTAATGATCACGCTTCCATTATGTTAATCTCTGCACATCATCACCACTGAGAATGAGTTTGTAGCCAGCTTTTTAACTATGACTTACTTTCTGTACCCCACGATCCTAAGGGGTGGGTTGGTGGCTTTTTCAATTTGTGTCCATGACCTCAGATGGAACACAATCTCATTCTCCTCCCTCTACTGCTAAAGGTAATCCCACTTTTTCCAAACCTGGATTAGGAAATTCTGTGGCAGCAACAGTGGTACTTCTCAATTGATGCTGTACTAGACTTACACACCATCTACAAGTGCTTAAGCCTTCTAAGTTGCTTTTTGGAGTAAATGGTGCCAACCACCTGCAACGTTATTTTAAGTTTGACCTGAAAAACCAGTTTATTTTGAACTTCATTTTATATATAGCCCCCTTTCCCTATACAACCACTAAAGACAAGCTATTTGAAGACTTATATTGGCAACATGATGTCCTTGTTATGGCTTATCAATAACACGTCACCAATACTATTTCATTTTTGTTTTTACAAAAACCTGATAGAACTTACACCATATGTGATTTATGGCCAATTTAATAGAATAGCGGTTTGATCCCTACACCTTCCACCAGAGGCCGCTATTCCCCAAGTGATCGCTTAATCAAAGGTCTTCTCAAAATTAGACTTTGTGAACGCCTTTAATCAAGAAAGGGTGGAAGAGGATCAAGAGTATTACATGCCATCCATATAGGACATGGTATCTATCATTTTAAGATCATAGCTTTTGGGATCAAAATTCCCCACTGTGTTCCAGCGTCTTATTGACCAGGACTTGGGTGATATGTGATCTACTTGTGAAGTTATATTTTAAATAATAAACTTATACACTTTCCCAAAAGCATTAAACAAAATTAGGAGGATCTAGTGGTTGTGGCCGACGCTCTTCAAAAAGACTTAGTTGAATGTAAAATCTTCAGATTAAAATTTTTAACGATGAAGTTAGTTCTTAAGGACTCTGTGATGAAAGATGGGCATGCTATAATTATTTCTAAAATGTATGTCATTAGATTGTGATCAACCTAAATCAAACATAAACAGCCCTGCAGCTTCTTTTGCTTAACATTAATTTTAAAAAATTCATCTCTAGACATCTTAGAACTTGTCTCTCCATTCCACTAATTGACTTGCAGGAATGCATTGTTCATCTGGACGTAAGAGTTTCAACTAGCGTTTGATTTTATAAATGAATTTTTCACCACTTCTTTAATTTTGCACCACGCCAATGAGGGCAATCACTTTATCATATTATGTGATGCCTCAGGTATGGCCATAGGTGCAGTCCTACTACAAGGCATCATAGTTGAAAACACTTAGTGAATTACTTCTCTAGAAAATCCAACATAATCAGTGCTAACAGACCATATACAAATAAAAGGTTGGCTGTCGTTTCTTGGTCATTGATGCACTGGTGATACCTAATTCAGGGAGCCAATTTACTTGATTTTGCGAATTAACCACATGTTTATACTATTTTTTAAGCCACAGAAATTGGTAAAAGTGTAAACTAGAATGCATCAAGATCCCTTCACTTTTAACTTCAAGTATGATCATGTGTGGGGACCAATTCACATACTATTATATAATCTAAGATAAAGCCCATCTCTGTTCCAAAACTAGTTGAAGATGCAAAGCTAATAATGGCGATTCATTCTTAACAAGTTCTGTCGAGCTACCTTCCATTGTCACTACAATTTCTTCCATACCACCCCTCCCCAGATCAACCCCCTCAACAATCAAACATGTTAACACCCCCAATTCCCATCACGCTTTGACCAAATTAACCCCCATTAACCAACCCTAATCAATTGATATCATTTACCCCTTCCTTGATGTGGTGTTGTCCACACTATCCGCCAACCCCAAAAGCAAAGATTTATTAATAAGATTTGTTCTGGCAAAGCCAAATTTGGATAATGTCTCAAAAAATAAGATAATGCTTACACAATAAAGCTTGGGTCCCTTCTACCTTAACTTCCGGTATCCTAAGGGAACATCATAACAGGAAACCCATAATCACCCTAGGGTTATAGTCAGACAACCTTATTAAGTGAGTGTACATCTTGGAATTGTTAATAAAGGTTGTTCCCATATAAGTGGAATGCTTCCTCACCTTTGAACATCAAAGTCAGACCAAAAAGGTGGAACGGCCTCTTACACCCTCTCCAGCAGGCATTGAAGCCATGAAAAATCTTTTTTGGTGAATTTATCATCAGTCTTTTAACATTTTAGAGCTTTGATGCAGTCATGGTGGTGTTATATTGCTTCATGACTAGGAAATATTTATCCCTTGTATGATGCTAACTACAATTTAAGACATGGTTTAACTACTTGTGACCCACGTCTTTTAACTGTTTGGATTGCCGCAGCATATGACCATTGACAGAAAGCCTTAATTTACATTGAGATTTATGAAGCTATATGTGACATGCTAGGGATCTAGCCATGTATATTGTCAACATACCACTCTCAATTTAGTGGCCAGAATGAGTGACAAAAACAGTCTTTGGAAAAGTACCTTAAATTCTATGTCACTTCATCCCAAGACACATGGTCAGACGACTTTCCACTGGCTCAGTTAATACAACAAAACCCTATACTCATTAACAGGAAGTTACCAATGCATAAAAACTTGGAGTACAGACCAGCTTTACTATTGGCTTTCAAGTACATAGAGATTTTCCAGAGGCAGACAACTTTATAGCGCATGTCCAGAAATTGCATCAACAGGTAGAATGTGAGTAAAGACTCTGTACCTCTCCAGTTCCCTGAGGGGCGATAGGTAATACAGTATTGGATAACCATGAATCATACAATAAAAATTATTGAATCAAGAAACCGCGGATGGTGCTGACGCCAGAATGGCTTGAGCATTATATAATAAAACTATAGCAAACTCCAGTTAGACCAAGAAGGCTACAATTAGGTTGGACTCTAAGGAAGAGTTCATGAACTATTTGATTGTGGTATAGACCTTGCAAAGCTTTAATTTAAAGCGGTCCAGATTTAACTGATAGATGATATAGTTTTTCATATAAGAATATAAAAAATCCTTAGCTTTTTAATTTTTATGTGGAGTCCATGGCAAAAAATGAGCCCAAAGGTTTATTTGATAAGTTCAAAATAGTATTCCTAATGAACAAAGACAACCAACAAAAAAAATGAAATCCAACAGAATTGTATATAATGGAGGATGGTGGATGGTCGTTTTGATGTAACAATAAGCCAAATTGAGGCAAATGTATAATACTACCATATATAGTAGTAACATAACATATTTATGCCTAAACTTGGGCTTTAAATTAATGCAAAATCTGCCCATTATGGTAATATTGTAGTTTGATTATTATAGACTTTTTTAGAGATTTATAAAGTCGGCCCGTTTTTGTCAATTACATAACTTGCATCTTTAGAAATCATAGATGGTATTTCTGTCAGCCTAATCATGTGAAACCTTGTTACCAACCTGGGGACGCTTGTCCTTACCCAGCATTAATCAAAGTTATAATTAAGGTCATGATGGGTGTCCAACTTGATGCTCTTAGACTTGGCAACCTCCTTCATGTTACTTTAGATAGTTCCAGTGATTATCTAATAAGACATGACATTACCCCTGGCTTCTGAGGCACAACTCATCTTTCAGGAGCATCATCTAGAGATATATTATGGACAGGCGGTAATCTGATGGAAGCAATTGCTAATGTTGACTTGAGGCAACACCAGCATGAAAGTGCGAGTAGAAATTACAAATGTTGTACTGTAAATGGGCAAAATCACAGCTTTAAACTCAGCTGTTTTCCTTGACATCAAAACCCTTCCATTATGATTTACTAAAGCTTCTTTTACCCAATTAGAAGTCTAAAATCTCCTCTATCTCATACTCTGATTTTCCATCAAAAAGGTATGACTCTGGTGGTCTCATGAGGAGGGCCCTTAAACAGGGTCGATTTACTCTCATGGAATGTGGAAAAGATTCAGTATTTTAACGGAAGTTTCCAATGATAGGAGGCATGACCCACCTTCTTAACAATGAACTAAAGCCTCATCTTTTTGGGCCCAGTCTCTTGCACAACAGCTTGTTTATAATGTTCCTGGCATCAAGCATCATGAATCTCCTTTTGTATTTGGTCCCTGCCCTTCTCTTACCATTGGCATTCTCCTTGTAGGTCTTTGCAGCATCCAAATTGGTCTATACCTCCAGGTTTATTTTCTTAAAAAACTTTGCAATACCCACCACAGCTTCCGCCTTGTACCAACAACTGGGTTCCTTAAAAAAGTTAAGACAATAAGTGGTTAAGATAAGAGAATATTTCCTAGAGAATGCTAAGCATTATTGTAACTGAATTGAACTAAAGGTAGAAGTGAGGCCCAATCTGAGTGATACACAGCTGTATTACACTGTAGTAATTAAGCATTAGATGTAATTACTAGTCTTCCTGAATGCATTATGTCAAAGGTAGTCAAATGGCATGGTCCAATCTGCAAGTCTTGCTGAGCTCTTGTAAGACTTGATAGATGAGATGTCCAGTCTTCATCTTATGGAATAATCTACTTAGTTCCTGAGGCAAGTTACCAGTAATTTAAAGGAGCTAGTCAGCTAGTTACAGCAATCTTGTAGCAATATGATGGTAAAGACCTAAGTGGGTTCACTGCCTCTGCTATATTGAGAGTTGTGCTAAGAACTATTCCAGCTTTGGCATGAAATAAAAATTACTACAGAAATAGACTTAGACTTGATATAAACAACTGTAGGAAGAGCATGTTGTGACCAAGTGCCCTGGTGAACCTTTATATGAGATATGCTGTAAGTGGAATAATGGTATCGCATTTAATCTTAAATCTTAAAAAAATAATAGAGTTTAGAGGCTAAGATTAATAATCTCATATATTTTATAGTTAGTTACTACACTGTAAAATCTAAAGTAATTTAACTTAAATAATAGTTTCTTCTTAGTAATTCTCCTTTAAACTTCATAAATTTATTTATAAGTCTATGAAAAAATAACCTTCTGAGGGCCACATCTCAAAAAATTTTGTTCTTAGTTATTTAATCAATAATTACAGATCTTTTTCCTCTAGTAATTTTTAACGCCCTTTTTTTAATTGAAAATTTCTTTAATTATAGTATTCTTATGGAATATCCATACTTCCAATTATCGTTATATTTCCAATTTTGGTTTTAACACATTTTTTCTTGAAAGTTGTATTTCTAAAATTCACCACAAAAAAATTTTCAATACTTTTTCCAATATTCCTTTTATATATGTTAGGGAGGCCCAAACATTATTTCCCTTAAAGATGATATTTTTTACATTTGTAACTTCTTGTTCTTTTCCAGATATTTCTCCATGAGCTTGAAGTCATTACTTAGATTCTCTTCAGGCTCTTAGTGTTCTCATCAGCGAATAAGTTGGATTTTAGGCTTTTGGTTATGCTCGCTGGTGCATTTTGCACCTAAATTCCAACAATATTTACCACAGGAGAAGTCATATTCTTTACTGCCAGAATATTTGATTCAGGGGGATTTGGGGACAACTTATCCTTAAAATCAATAACTTTTAAGTAAAAATAAAAAATGGATATTTAATAGTACTTTTTATTAATTGCTGATATAGGGTCAAAAAGAACCCTAATAATATGGCACTGCATAGTAATTAAACAATCTGAAGCTCAAAGTGTAGGGGCTGAGAAATTCAATATAACTTACAAGCATCCAAATTAGGGAATATGGGGTTTCCACATATCAGAACTCTTGATTCTCAGCTCACTTTGATGGAATGGCTGATGGAGGGCCAATAATGGGTAGGACAAGTTCGTTAGGGAAAAGATTTAATTTACCCCAATCAATGGGTGGGAAAAAATTTGCACCTTTTAGGACCCCCTCCATCCCTATAAAAGGGGGTGGTCTCCACCTAGGTGTTTGCATTAAACTGTAATTGGGCTGGGGTTGGAACCTCAAACAGACTCCGCTGATTTAACTGCATGGTTGGGACAATCCAACTACCAAAACTCGTGCTATTTTCCTAAGAAGTATTAATAGTATATTACCCCATATCATGGGGTTCCACTAATAATCAGAAAGGTCTTTTGGCTGATAGTATCATTGTTTACCTCTGAAACGCTCTTCTAACATTATTGACTTGTAATTTTCCAGCAATAACCAAGTCATTTGGCAATCTACTAATTTTTTCTTCTATTGACTCTTCTTTCTAGTAACTCCATAAATTCATATTCATACCTACCAATTTTTACAAAGGTGAAAGGGTTGATTGTGCTAATTAAAGAGATAATGAAGGTTTATAGTTTTTATGCAGTAAGGCTTGGTCAAAGACATTATGTAGTTTTCAGGATTCAGGAAGTCTTAACTGATATGTCATGCTACCTATCCTTTCAGTAGTTTCGTAGGGTCCCATTCTCCTATGGGCTGAATTGCATGTAAGAAAGTTGATTAGTATATTTCTAGCATCTAGATTTACATTGTCTCAAATTTTAAGGGTATTTCAGGACTTCTCTTTCAGCCAGAAAAATCATTACATGTTTTTAGAGCTCTTTTCAGGGTCCATTTGCATTCAGATGTTTACTTCTCATATATTTGATCCAGCTTCAACCAGTAAGGTTCTCAAAATCTCTGTAGGAAAAAGATCTGAAGTAAGATTATAACTATAATTTGCTTTGAAGAGTGACATATATGTGGAACTTTGCTCATGACTATATAAGCAAAATTGCCATAGGAAGAAATTACCCAATTATTTTGTGCTTGTATTGATATAGCACCTGAGGTACTGTTCTAATATCTGGTTTACATGTTCAGTCTAGCCATCATTTGGGGGATATAAGAAGTTGATAATGAGCTTTTGATAAAAGGATTTTTCATTACTTGTATCCAGAACTTATATGTATTAAGGACCTCAACTAGATGCTACTTCTATAGGAATGCCATAATGAAGAAACACATGCTTCATGATTAGTGTTAAATTTATTGAGCTGTTATTCTTTTAATTGTAGGTAAGAATATGCCATCTTTTAGGTTGATACAGATCACCAAAATAGCTTTTGAATCATTTAGAGTTTAGGAGTTTAGATGTAGTCCATGGAGACAGATTTTGATGAATTCTGAGGAATGGCTAAAGGTAAGAGAATCACTTATAGATGTCTTCATTTTGGCTTGGTGTGACCACAAACCTCACAGCCTCCAATATAGTTAGCAATGTTATTCTTCACGTTTGGCCACATGTACTGACGTTGGATAACTTTCATAGTCTTGAACATATCAGATTGCCTGATGATGGTATATAATGATAGTAATTTAAGATTTATAGATATAAAGGGCCTCAGAGATATATGGGCGGCCTTTAGGGTATCAGGTTTCTCCCCTAATAGAATAATTTTATTATATAAGTTGATGTTCAAATTCTATGAGAAGTCCTTGATTAAATTTATTCACAAATTCATTCCTAGATTGAGCTAACTGGACTTCTTTTTTTATTAAATAGATAGCTTTACCTAAATAAGGTTTGGTGGCATTCTTTTTTAGAAGAGTTTGTTTGTTATGTTCTTTTAATAACAGTCCCAGTTAGTACTTGATCTAGACGTCAGCTTAAAGCGTCTGCCATTATGTTGACCTTCATAGGTTTGATTGAGATTTAAAGTTATAATCAGTTTAGGTTGATAACCATCAGGCTTGTCTCTGTTTAAACCTCCATGGCTTGGTATATGTTAAGATTTTGGAATGCCCACATCATCCAGCTTAGTAGATTATAGACATCCTCTGCTTTATCCGCTGGGGACAACTCAATATAAGAAGCCCCTAGCAGATGTGGGAGTCATCATTAATATGCTAACTAACTTATGTTTATCTCCTTATGGAATGTTAACTAATTCACTAATAAAATTCCTCCAGATTACTGATATCTCATTGGGGAGGATCCCTGACAATGTTTAGAAGTGATTTGATTAAAATTTTGGTCATTAACAATCATATCATCTTGTGTGAATCAATCAGGGTTAGTTGCCAGTTAATAAGAGTATTAGAAGTTTCTAAGCGTAACAACGCTTTTATTAATAGCACTTGTGGGCTATATAAAAAACAATGTGATATGCTATTAATGAGTAAAAGGTCAATTACCTAAGAAGGTTGCTTCTAAATACAAATAATCCGCTAGGGTTGAGTGAAGGCGTTGGGACATGTTCTTCAGAGATTCAACCCAGGAGGGGTCGTGACCTAGTCAACAGAAGAATACAACTAGGTGGATAGAGTTATAATCATTTTAGATGAATTGTATTGGCTAGATTTATTGGCAACTGATGCCATTCTTATTGGGATGACAACGGAAGGGTTAAGCACCAAATACCCTATGTAAGGCCGCTTAAAATTGAATGATAAAATCAGACGTAAGTGTGATAAATATTTTTTTGTTATACATTTTTGTTTTGCGCTCTTGGGACTAGAGGTAGAAAAGTAGCTTTCCTTTGACTATATTTTCTTTTATGAGCTCAAGAACTCTTGTGTCAAGATTGAGGGAGAGTTTCCTTTTTCTCAATTGTTGACAACTCTAGAGGAATTGTTAAAGGGATAGTTTTCCCAAGTCTGAAATATTTTATAGTACCTTCAAGCTATCTGAAGGAGGAGCTTCTGCACCAGACATACTTAAAGTTGTTGTGAAGAGCTCAACTAGGTAACTATCTTCATAATATCATCAACCCATCAAAAACATTATTATCTATTTAATCTAAAATCTATTCTATGCATACCTTAGACCTGTGAAGTACACAAGAAAAATGTTTACAGTAGATAAGTATGTTTTTTGTGGCCTTTGAGGCTCTTCATTACATGTTCTGCTCCACTATCACGCCAGTGCTTTTGTGCCTTGATAGTAGCTAGAACTTCTCTATCAAATAGTGAGTATTTAAACTCATTTGGAGTCGATTTCTTTGAGTAATAGCTACACGATGTGCTTTTATCAACCCTCCTGATGGAGAAAACCACCCACAGTGTATTCAAAAGCATCAGTTTCTAAGGTGCATGATTTTATTGTCTCAGGCATGCCCAGTGTCGCGATTCCAATATGACTGGATGATAAGCTCTAAGTCAATAAGGCGGAATGTATGGAATACGCTGGAACCGAACTGGTACTGGTAATTTAAGCACTTTGAAATGAGGCATTCAGTGAATTGAGAGGATTTATGCTGAGATTAGATACAAATGAGAATAAGTCAAAAAGGGAAGCAGAATAGAAGAGTACCAAGCTGAGGTTGCATCCAGCTGGGGAACCTAGGTATAAAGATTCTGATGGAAGTTAAAGGTTTAGAGGATTTTTAAAAGAAGGGAGATCACGCAGATAAGTATGAAATTAATATTAAGTAAAAAGGTCAAAATAAGGGGTGATAGCTCCATACATATTTTATTATGTATCATTATAAATTAGCGATCCTCATATCATACAATTTGGTTGCTTGGTGGCTCATACCCTGTGCAAAACCAACTTGGCAGAATTGAGCTTGAACGCCGAGAATTAACAGTGGTGCTCACTACAGGGGGCCCACTAAGCAACTATAGTTAAAAAACAACTAGGAAGCCAATTACTCTACAATGAGGAGTCCTCCTCCATTCTGACAGCAAACCTGATCACAGTATATAATTGAAGAAGTTCTTTCACAAATACAAGCTGTGGAACAGCAACTGAATGAAGAAAGGGGAGTCCGCCAGAAATTGCAACAACAATATTAAACGCTGTAACAGTTAATCAATGAACAGTTCACAGAGCATACCGGAGCTGGGAGAAATGGGGTAGTTAGTGGCAACTCAGGGGAAGAATGTTATGGATCAACAAATGAATATCTATTGGGTGGTACAGTGAACCCCCCAGTGACACCACCTCTCCCAATTCCTTTTTGACAGTTTAAAGTCCATCCAGCTGGCTGTGTAATAACGCATCAAGGAATGGTTCCCATAGTTGCTCTGATAACAGTTTGCCTGCCCTTTGCAGCAGGAATCCAGAGCAAAGCGAATTTGTTCATATTGAGAAATTACCTCCTTTTGATCGTGATGGGAACCTACAAGGTTACTTTAAGCGATTTGAATTTGCTGTGGAAGGAGCTACAGATTGACAAGAAGCAAAATTGTTGCTGTCCGCATTGGATGTGGAAAGCACTGATCAGGTGACCTGCTATTTTCCCAACAACTTGGTATCTTATGCACAAGTAAAAGCAATTATCATTTGGCCGTTTGGGGGCACTACCAAGATGTGTCAACAAAAATCTGACTTTATGACTATACAGTTTGACCAGAACCAAAACTCTGTCAGAATTTGCTGAGCGGTTTTCAGCGGAAGCACACGTTCTACTAGGGGCCAATATCTTAACCACTGAAGATGTAAGTATAGCGATGACAGTGGCTACCAAACCATATCTGGAACTATATAACGCCATGTCCCATGTGTTGGACAGGGATACCGGACTCATTCAGATTGTGAACGCCTTATGGCGGCTCTCCACCATGAACAGAGCCCCCAATGTAGCCTGAAAAATTGCTGTTGCCCCCGCTCCAACCCTTGCAGTATATAGGTCGCAGCAACTGGGTTATCAGCCGCTGTAATGTAGTTGTTACTCACATGAGTCAATATAACCTTTCCATCCCAAGTACGCTTCCCCAGTTTGTCCGTGACCTTGGAACCTTGCGGCAATTATTGGCCTGGGTCTTCCGCCCCAAACTATAGACGCGCACCTTTTATGAACACTTGCTTCCAGTGTGGACAAAGAGGGCATTATACAGCCAATTGCCCTAGTCAACCACATGTGTATGCAATGCAATTAGTATAATTGAGAAGGGAAAAGCTCTAGTGGAGTAGAGATGGGACGCTCTAGCTCCGCTAAGTCCATATCATTTGTCCCTAACAATCCCCAAAAATCTTTTTGGGTAGAAATTAACCCTCAATCAGATGATGTGTTATACCAGCAGCATTCATTGGATACCCCTGCTTCTGCTTCCATGAGTAAAGGCTCATCCCATCAGGCCGAGCTTCTCCAGGATGTGCAGAAGCCATATGCGTGGCAGATCCTGGAACAGACTGGCTTTAGTAAACCGTATCCTTCATTGAACGTCACTCCTTTAGTTTAAGTTACCATAGCCATTCTGGTGGGAAAAACACTAGTGAGTATCCTCAAGTCGGCAAGGGCAATTCTTCTTTTTTGAATAGCACAAAGTCCTTGAACATATAAGCAATACACACCAATGTTTCTTCTTACTCAAAATGTACTTATTGTGACATATTCGTTCAAAACACGAAAATCCGCGCTATCATAGACATGGGAGTACCTATGAACATAGTCTCCACTCAGTTGGTGGCTAAACTTATGTTGAAACCAGATGTGGACCATCGCGTAGTATATGGGACCATGAGAATACACATCCCTGTGTCAGAAGGAGCATATAGCGCAATGCCTCTACAATTTGGGTCATTCCAGGTGTCTGCTCCAGCGGTGGTCTTGCCAAATAACCACTATGATATGTTAATTGGCGCAGCTTTCATGAGGAAATTTGGCATTGTGATAGATATGGCGGAAAAAACCTTTACCATATTTGGTCAACAAATTCTAGTATGTTTTTCCTCTGGTGGAATCCCAACGGATTCAGTCCACTCCGGTCAGATCAATCTAGCATACAGTGATGGAGTAATCCCTGTTCGCTACCAGTGACTGAGTCAGTGGACCAAGATCCTCCCCCACCAGATATATGATTATGAAAGAATCCTGATTTGAGCAACGCGCCCTTTAAGCTTACCATCTGGACATCAGGGCATAATAGGGACTGGGCTTGAAATCGAAGTCCCTAAGGGGCTCTATGGAGAAGTCCTAGCGCCTCATCGACACTCCCAGCTTGAACCACATGTGGTTCCAGGGTTATTGTTTCCTGGAAATGGGGAGGTGAAGGTGCTGCTCGCAAACCCACAGAAGGAGACAATAACAATCAGGCGGCACCAAGTGGTTGCTTACCTACACTTTGTTCCTATTGGAAAGTTTGACATATTCATGACTTTGGCTCCAGGAAGATCTTGGACTACCAGCTCGCTCCTCATTCGGCGTACTGACTGTAGTTCTGCGGTAAGTGCTCATAGGATTATTGACGGAAGAACAAGATAAGGCTATGGCCTTATTTGAAAATTATTAGATTATTTTTGCTAATGATGATCATGACCTGGGTTGCGCTCAAGAAATGGTACATTGGATAGACACGGGGGATCACACTCCCATTCGTTCATAACCTATTAAACGTTCATGAGCAGTGGAAGAGGTTGTCTCCAATGAAGTAGATAAACCTATTGAGCAAGGAATGCTAGAGCCATCGATCAGTCTATGGGCATCACCTGTGCTCATTGTAAAAATGAAGGATGCATGAACTGAGTGGTTATTGACTATTGTAAACTAAATAACGTAACAAAGAAGGATTCTTACCCTCTTCTGCGGATTGATGATGAGTTAGACTGATTGGGAAGGGTGAACTATTTTTCCGCCATGGATCTGATCTTGGAGTATTGGCAGATTGAATTGCCATTAATGGAATGGGAGAAATGTGCGATCATCACCTCGAGAGGATTGTTCCAGCTGACGCGCATGCCACAAGGGTTTTGTAATGCTCCAGCTACGTTTCAGCGTGCCATGGATATGATTTTAGGTGATTTAAAGCTGTCCTGCACCTTAGTTTACCTTGATGACACCGATGTGTTTTTGCAGACATTTACAGAGCACCTAGACCACTTGGAGCAAGTGTTTCAGCGCCTCACCACCGCTAATATCAAAATTAAGCCTTGAAAGTGCCATTTCTTTTAGAAGCAATTAGAATACTTTGGGTTTGTCATGGATTCACATGGGCTTAAACCGCAGCTGGCTAAAGTGGAAGCGATAAGCAAGATGACTCGCCCAGTAAATAAGCGGGACATTCAAGTGTTTCTGGGAATGGTTGGGTATTACTGATGGTTCATTCCCAATTTCAGCTGCATCAGGGCCCCACTTTTTGAGCTATTATAGAAAAAAGCTTCTTTTATTTGGACAGAATGATGTCAGAATGCTTTTGATGTATTGCATACCGCGTTAGCAAGTGCACCCATTTTGCAATACCCCAACTTTGATAAGCCATTCATAGTGCAAACGGATGCTTCACTCTCCGCTATAGGGGCAGTATTATCTCAGAAGGACGATGATGGTGTGGAGCATCCTGTTGCCTTCTGTAGTCGAAGTTTGAACTATCATGAATGGAACTACACCGTTACTGAGTGAGAATGTTTAGTGGTAATTTATGCTTATAAACAGTTTTGAGTATATCTGCATGGGGTGAGATTTCAAGTAGTGACAGATCACGCTTCCTTGCACTGGCTACAGAATCTTCATGAACCGGAGGGATGGCTAGCACATTGGGTGTTGAAGCTGCAAGCATATGATTTCGAGATTTTGCATTGACTGGAAGCAAAACATCAAAATATGTATTGTCTCTCTAGGCTGCCAACAGTCGCAAACACACTGGATCTAGCTGACATGATGTATGAGAAGATGGTGGTAAATAAATACAGGATGAATCGCCGCATGTGATCAAGGTACTAGACGGTCTTAGGGTGAATACCTTTCTACATGGGGGAGAACTATATAAGCAGATTGGTGACATGACGTTGAGTTTCCCTAAGCCTTCGGCCTAACCTGCAATAATTTATGGATATTCATCAGGATGTAGGTCACGGAGGATTGCAGAAAACACTGGAGATGTTGCGACCATGATACTACTGGGAGAGAATACATTATGACATATTAAAAATGATTAGTTGTCATCAGTGTCAAGTGGAAAAACCATTCCACAAGAGAGCCACATACCAGCTGGTCAAGCCCCAGTTTGCCTGGCACACCAATTCTATTGATGTAGTAGGACCTCTGCCAACTAGTACCAATCAATCCAAATATACTATCATCGCTAAAGATCATCTAAATCGATGGGTGGAGGCTGGGCCATCAACGATTTGGGCATGGTCACTAATGCCAAAGTCATCATGGAGTGTGTTGTATAGTGACATGGCTGCCCACAATTCATTTTAAAGGATAATGGAACCAAATTCACTTTGCACATTCTGCCAAAGTTGAACAAGTTGATGGTAATCCATGGGGTTTTGACCACTCCATATCATCCAAAGTCTAATAGTATTGTGGAGTGGGTTAATGAACCTTAGTGAACATCCTCTGTAAATTGGTAAATTATTGACTCTTAGAATGGTGCGCCCTTCTATCCACAGCTGCATTCACATACAATATTAGCTATCATTCGTCCACTGGTAAGAGCCCATTTCAACTGCTGTATAGTCAACATCTGGCTCTGTTAGCCTTGCTATATTTGTGTGTAGAGGACACTAGTGGTGTGAATCCTCAGCGATATCTGAAGCAACTCATGGATACATTGATCAAGTTGCAAACTGAAGCCTACTCCACCAGTTTGCAAGAAAATTAGAGACCAGGCAGCCGACCAGAAGCGCCAGAGTGGACTTCCATTGTTTGCTGAAGGGGATTATGTTTTATTCCACGCCCAGCATGGATTTGGACGAAAAAAAGCTCTCTGACATTTGGGTCAGCCCATTCGAGATTATTGAGAAGACTGGCATGGATGTCTACACAATTAAGGAACATTCTGGGGGTTGGGTTATCAACCAAGTCCACATGAAATTCCTAAGATAGTACAAACAGTAAGAACCTATCATCCAGTCAAGGAGGGGGTAATGTCACGATTCCAATATTACTGGATGATAAGCTCTAAGTCAATATGGCGGAATGTATGGAATCTGCTGGAATCAAACTGGTACTGGTAATTAAAGCGCTTCGAAATGAGGCATTTGGCAAATCGAGAGGATTTTTGCTGAGATTTGATACAAATGAGAGTAAGTTGAAAAGGGAAGCAGAATAGAAGAGGTCCAAGACGAGGATGCATCCATCTGGGGAACCTAGGTATAAAGAATCTGATGGAAGTTAAAGGTCTAGAGCTTTTATAGAAGAAGGGAGATCACGCAGATAAGTCTGCAATTAATATTAAAATAAAGGTCAAAATAAGGAGTGATAGCTCCATACATAACTTATTAAGTATTATTATAAATCGGTGTTCCTTATATTATACAATTTGGTTGCTCAGTGGCTCAAACCCTGTGCAAAACTAACTCGGCAGAATCGAGCTCATACGTTGAGAATTAACTCCCAGTATAGATGCAGAAACAAAAGAATATATAAGGGTCTCAAAGCAAGTTTGTTCTTTTTCTACCTATTGATTTGATTTAGTCTTATGTGAGATTTGTAAGAGGGATATCTTTAAGAGAGCAGTCTTTGGTAAAATATCTGCTAAAATTAACCTGACCCTGGAAATTTTTAACTTCCTTTTGGTTCGTTGGTTGTGGCCAGGAAGTCACTGCTTCAATTTTATCTGTCATTGAAAATAATTCTCATTTGAAAGAATATCTAAGAAATCAACTTTATTATATAAAAACTCACGTTTCTTCAGCTTCACAAATAAGTTCTACTTGGCTAATCGCTGAGTTATTCTTTGAATGATCTATATGGTCTTCAATTGTCTTACTTTAGATAAGGATATCAACAATATATGTGACACAAACTCATTTTTGTACGTCCCCAGTACGCTATCAATCAGCTTTTTGAATGTGCTTAGTGCTTTACAAAATTTAAAGCATGACCAAGTACTCAAGAAAAAGCCCATATTGGCTTCTAAAAGTAGTCTTACATAAACACCCTCACGTATATGGATAAAATCAAAGCATTTCTTAATTCATCTTAGGAAATAATTTGCGTCTTTCAGCTGGTCACTGAGGTCATATTCATGGGATATACGGTATTGAGTCTTAACAGTAATGTTAGTTAGTTGTTGATAGTCAACACATGGAAGAGACTCTCCATCCTTCTCTTCACAAAGAGCATTGGAGAACAATGATGCGTTTGAGAAATTCTAATAGATCCCTATTAATATCTCTTCAGTATGTTTTTTAAGACAGTCTATTCCTTTTGATTACAGCTGTAGATATACCATAGGATGGCTGGATACCGGGTAGAAGGTCTAAGACATGGTCAAAATTGACTGTGATTTGACAATCTTTTTGTTGAATCTTCACAGAATACAATACTTCATAGACTGAAGAAAATCTGAACTTTCTGTTTGTCAAGATTCTGATATGATTGAATGATAAGCCCTGAAGAGCTACGGCGGATTGACAAGAATCTGCCGACTAGGATAATTATTTATGAGTATTTGAGCGCCTTTAGATTAGGCGATATTGGGATATAATGGATTATTATTAGATCACCTACATATAAGGTGATAAGACGATTTCAACATTTGGCAAATATTATTTGGATCACTTGAACTAAGGCAATAGAGAATTTAGAATACTATCTCAAAACCAATGAGAATACCGTGGAACCAAATAGTCTAAGACAAGGGAATGGTATCATCTGAAGTCGCTGATATATAAGCCAGGTTGGGGCAATAGAAAGAGAAGATTTTTAGTAGTTTTGAGAGAGCTAAACAATGAAGTATCGCTGTTTTTTAAATAAATAAAAGTTTCACAGATAGATTGCTACAAATTTGATATAATCTTAAGTGTGTTTGGAGGACTGATAATACTCACATCTTCTGTATGCTGTTTGGTGGGTTTGAACTGTGCAACCCTTATGGCATATCCTCAAGGTATTGATATAATAATATAACAGTTTTGCTCATTACAGGAGGCCAATTGATCAACCACTACAAAAATTAAAAATCTCCAGTCACTGGCTATGTCTCACCAGGCCTGCTTTGGCAGGGGATCTTCATAAAACACTGCTTCAGCCAAAAATGAGGAACTCAAACTCAAATTAGATGTCATGCTCGAATAACAGGATGAGCTTCTTCAAGAGTGGGATGACGTTATGCACCATCTGGACAGCACGTTTAGCTAAATGCAGATTCTGGGACAACAAAATAAGCAAATTACTAATTTCTTAGATGGTCTCTCCACTCAGTGTAACTTTCTGAGAAAATTATATGGAAAAAGTAAATCTCAATCGCCCGCAGTTTTTTGCTCTGATGTCCTTGGATTCCCCAACGGCTGCCCCAGTGTGGGGAAGCGGAGAAACTCCCCAAGTATTTTCCATCCAACAGAAAAACGCACTCGGACTTGCTCACCCAGTCATACCAAACCCCTGGGACAATTTGTTCCTCCCAAGGATCTCAAAGCCAACCTCGCTTGGACCCAAGTGGTGCCCCATTGCCCCCTGATGCTCCCCCGGAGCAACATGCATTTTGGCTTTAGGGTCAACTATGGGAAACATTTCTCCTACCAAAACTAAGCCACTATTGAAATGGCTCAGGCGGTAATGCATCCTGCCAGTTTTAATGACTTCTGCCCCTATGAGGGGTAATTTGATCTCAGCTTCACCTGTGAAGCTGATGCCGCCACTGCAGCAACTGTGCCCCTGGTTTTACAGGGTACCCCTCTCCCCACAATTCAAACCTGGCTCCTAGCAGATACCACTTTGGTGGTTCAGTTTGCTGGTTTGCCCACCCACCTTCCCCCTGAGGTGCTCCACCAGGAGCTGATGGAAGGTTTGGCAGCATATGGCTCCAACCCCATCTTTTAATTTATGGTCTAAATGGGGCCACACGCCTCGCTGAGCCTCAGGCGTATGCCACAATCAGCCCTGAATCAAATAAGTTTGCCCTGTTGATTCCTCCTCGTGCTGTTATCCCCTATACCCCCAACCATCTGTTCTGGGCTAATGTCGAGGGTGGATGGACGATCTGTCCATCCTTTTTTGAGTTGGACCACTCGAAATGCAAGTGCCCATCCCTAGCTGCTTCCGATGGCTCTGATTTTTCATCTACCAGCTTCCAATCTGCCACCCACCTCATGCCAGCTTTGGTATGGAGTACGATCCTACCTCCCCCTCCTCCAAAGCCTGTTGCTGCAGCTGTGCTAACAGCCACCAGTCAGCCTCCTCCTCGCCCCAGTGCCACAAATGCTCCATCCAATCAAGCACATGATTGGACCCCAGTTCGATCCCATGCATCCTCCAATGAACCAACCAAACCTCATGAATATGCTGACTCCCTAATTCAATTCAACCAAAATTTCCTTGTGATCTAATGGATGAAATTGATGAGTCCTGGAATATAATTGAAGGCCACAATATACAAATTGAGCAATCTGTGTTTATTGACCAAGATGGTGAGCTACCCCCTCATTTATATGCCCCCCAGCAAAATGCCAAAACTTTCTGTGGCGACCACCAGCTGGCTGTTGAAGCAACGGCTAAGCCAGATTGTCGTCCTCTCCTCAAAGTTGCTGAAAAATTAGTAGCGATGCTCACAAGAGGAATCCCTCCTCCCACTATTCCCTCCAAAACCAATAAGGTTCAAAAATATGTTGATTGAAGCCCAAAAAAGTGCCAATGACGCCATCCAGCATGTGGCAGTGGTAGCGCAGAATCCCATATCAAAGATAACTTTACACCAATTTTTTAACATTCATAAAGCTACCTGACGCACGCATGAAAGCTAAAAAAGCTTTGGACAGATACGTTGGAACTCTTATGTATAATGACTGTCTTCCTACCACCCTGATCATTGGAAATATATCTCTGCATCCCGCTGATGCCCCAACGCCCCTGATCTCCACCGTAGCCCATGCCCTGCTTTGGGATGAAGTAGAGGCCGAGGATGAGCACCCTTATTCCCCCTCCCCATCTGCCATGATGGGATAAGCGGTTCCCACTGCTCCACCTGGTTGGTTGAGTTCACTTTATGTGTGTCATCCGCTCATTTTGGGCAGCTCATTCGTTTTATTTGGTGAGGATTTATTTTAGGTTTTGAGTTTCATTAATGTCTATCCCCTGGTCAGCCTACCTCGGTTAAATACAAACTAACCGCTTAGATGACAATAACCAATGACTGCATTGTGCAGAGCGAAAAGGAATGGCACCTCCCAGCCCTCTTATTGGGAAGGGGATGAGCAACAAGGAGCTGTGCGGGGGGAAATGTATGAGGAAGACCATGACACTGGCATGAGCTACTACCCCTCAAGAGGGCAGCTCTGGATATGGGTATGAATCAAGGAGCTAATTACCTCAAGTGATGGTGGTATTGCCCACCGCAGAGGCCCACGCTACCCCTGAAGCAGTGGACATCCCAACCTCCACTGGACCAGCTCCTTATCAAGAGACCGCTAATGGATCCTGACCCACTCCTCAGTATGCCCAAAAAGGTCATGCTTATGAGCGGGAGGAGGAGGTCTGTATCGAGAAGCTGCCTCCATTTGATTGCAATAGAAATATTAACAGCTTCTTTAAACGTTTTGAGTTTGGAGAGTAGGCGCCATGGATTGGTGTAAAGTTAAACTGTTGATATATGTCTTGGATGCCAAGAGTGCCAATCAAGTCACATGAACTTCCAAGCAGCTCCGTTACCTACCAAGAAGTAAAAGATACTATGCTGCAGCTGTTTGGGGGTACCTCAAAAATGTCACATCGAAAAGCAGAATTCATAACTATTTAACTCTAACATAACGAGACTCTCCCTACATTTGCTTACCGTTTTATGGTGGAAGCTCATGTGCTAATTGGGGAAGGCGTTCTAGCTGAAGCCAATGTGTGTATCACAAGACCTCCACAGTGAGGCCCTACTGTGAGCTTTACAATGTTATGTTCCCAAATTTGGATGACGATGTCCCCTGTTTAAAATTGTTCAGTTCCTGAGCCATCTGTCCGCTACCTTTCCTCTGTCAAATACAGAGCGGAAACATATTGCCACCATCACCAGACCATCTTATAAAGAGGTATAATCTCATCCTGCCCATATTCCGCCTGGTAACACCCAGCTGTATTATAATTGTTGGACATTCTCCTTCTCGACTTTTTTAAGAATGTTGGAGGTAAGAATGCCCCCAAATCTGTTACCATAATTGGCTCATCACCTGTCTGATCTTTGAATAATATTGTGTTTATCAATGATATGAGTACCAACGGCAAAAAGACCTTGGTGGATTCTTGGTGGAACCCTATCTATTGGGAAAATATGATTTGTAACCAAAATCAGCTTAATAAGGTAAGAACTGATAATAGGACTGCTTTGACTTCTCGGCCAAATTTGAGGTGTTTGTTATTGCATGGGTCTGATCACCTCCAAGGTGAGAAGATTTTACCCGCTGGTGATTGGATACAATTTATCAAATCATTACCACACGGGTCAGTTTTGCCACAACATATTTATCCTTGATCTGATAGGCTGAAAGCCTATATTTCCTAATCTGGAGACTAAGCTAATAATACTTTAGCCCCAAATACCCATGGCCCCAGGATTTGAACTAGTTTAAATATGAAATACTAGTATCAAAGAAAGGGCTTTTTTCTGGTTTGCCCCGCACAAATAAAAAAAGTAAAAACTTAGTTTTCTTAAGAGTTTATTATTTTATTTTAAATATTCCATTATAGGATCCAGCTGCACATAGCACCAGCGAGCATAACCCTTGCTTGATTCTGACAATTTGGTGCTCACTACAGGGGGCATGCCTGTACACTAAACCGTGGTTACTAACATGGAGGCTGTAAACGTGAGCAGCTCTTCTGGTTCTTCTTTAACTGAATCACAATTAGTTGCTCTTGAGAAGCAACCAGCCAGCTCTTTCTCCCGTCTCAAAAAGCTAGAGCAACGGCTGTTCAAATTACATATAAAGGACAGATACACCCCGGGTGAAGGGAGCATTGCTTCCTTTTTGTACGTTTTTTGAAGCTGCAATGGATGGCGCCACTGATAAACATAAAGTTCAGTACATTC